>JBBPBX010020725.1:15900-30516 GCA_038048925.1 Garcialebias charrua | reverse complement strand
AGAAGATAATCAACCACTCAGATCAGTCATATGCTCAGATTCCAGTTCATCAGTAATTAGTATAAAAACAGTTGTTCAGAAAGCAGACCAGACATATTGACAGAAATACAGCAAACACTATTCAGAATTAACATGATGGGGTTCACAGTTACATTTTGATGGATTCCGGCACACATAGGGATAAGAGGAAATGAAATGGCAGATAAAGTTGCAAAGGAGGCCACCAAAAACAACTCAGTGGAAATAAATGTAAAATTCAGTCAGGCAGAAATTAAAAATATCACAAGGCAGAGAATGAGGGGAAAATGGCAAAAGCAATGGGAAGAAGAAAGAAAAGGTTGATGGTTCTACAGAATTCAACGAAAAGCTGGAGAAATGAGGAGCGCTGAAAGAAACAGAAGAGAAGAAACTGTCATCTCAAGACTCACACACAAAAATGAACAGGACATTATTCATCATAGGGAAACATAACACGGGTAAATGTGACTACTGTGGGGAAGATGAGACCATACAGCATGTGCTAATGATCTGCCAACAATACCATCATGAAAGAAGACACATAGATTCATAGACTCAATGCACTAAACGTCAGATTCGACCCTGTAGAGTTGCTACAAGAAAACTCAAGTTCTGCAAGCACCAACATTTTGTTGAAATACTTAAAAAGGACTCATTTGTTCAACAGAATCTAAGCGTTATTTACTTATTTATACATCCTTATGGAGAGTTTTTTTTTTTTTGTGTGCAATATTCCAGTTTACATCCTGAACCAGCAGATGGCGGTAATGCTTCAAAATCTTGAATGCCATTGCCAACCGCCAAAGGAAACTCACGAAGAAGAAGAGGAAGGCTCATATCATCGGCCCTCGGCCCGAAAGTGATTCTCGAAGCTACTATGTTGAACAGCGTAATTTGTTTTACAGTATGTATTCTCCATTTAAAGCCAATCACAAATGTTTCTTGTTTGCGTATCTCGCGGTACTTGTGTTGTTATGGTCACTGTGAATATTTTTTATTTTGGTCAGCAACAAAATTCGTAAATGTTAGCTTAACATGCTAGCTTGAAGCTCGCAGCTAAGTCATGACATGCTCCTTGAAGTTAACACGACATGGACTCTCACGCTGATGGTATTTATGCTGCATCTCTATGTTATTATTATGAGTAACATTAATTTTCATTCACTTTTGTTCAGGTTTTGAGCAACTTAACTGGTCGTGACTGAAGAAATTAGTACAAAATACGACAACAAACGGAGGCTGTCTCTTCAGTGATCGGACATGACATGGACTCTCACGTTGATGGTATTTATGCTGCATCTCTGTTATTATTATGAGTAACATTATTTTACATTCACCTTGGGGCGGCTGAGTGGTTAGAGCAGTCGTCTTCCAATGCTAGAGTTGTGGGCTCAAATCCACAAGCAGTCACATTAAAGCAGGGGTGTCAAATACACCGAGGGCCAAAAAAACAAATTTGCTACAAGCCAAGGGCCAGACTGGTTCAATGTGTATTATAAGGAGGTGATATGTTTTTTTTTTCTGCACTTTTTTCATTCAATGTTTTTTTTTGATGAATTTGTTTTATTTTGTCTCTTTTAAATGAATGAATAAATGAATTAAAAAAAAATAGTAAATGAAGCCTCAATAAATGCTTATGATCAATAACTCATGTGAATAATGCAGAATACCATCCTGATTTATGATCAATAATTCAGGTGAATAATGCAGAATACCACCCTGATGTATTCTCAATAATCCATGTGAATAACACAGAATAACATCCTGATGCAAGCTCAATAATCCAGGTGAATAACACAGAATAACATCCTGATGCATGCTCAATAATCCAGGTGAATAACACAGAATAACATCCTGATGCATGCTCAATAATCCAGGTGAATAACACAGAATAACATCCTGATTTATGCTCAATAATCCAGGTGAATAACACAGAATAACATCCTGATTTATGCTCAATAATCCAGGTGAATAATGCAGAATAACATCCTGATGCATGCTCAATAATCCAGGTGAATAACACAGAGTAACATCCTGATTTATGCTCAATAATCCAGGTGAATAATGCAGAATAACATCCTGATGCATGCTCAATAATCCAGGTGAATAACACAGAGTAACATCCTGATTTATGCTCAATAATACAGGTGAATAATGCAGAATAACATCCTGATATAATCCAGGTGAATAACATAGAATAACATCCTGATGCAAGCTCAATAATCCAGGTGAATAACACAGAACAACATCCTGATGCATGCTCAATAATCCAGGTGAATAACACAGAATAACATCCTGATGCATGCTCAATAATCCAGGTGAATAACATCCTGATTTATGCTCAATAATCCAGGTGAATAACACAGAGTAACATCCTGATTTATGCTCAATAATCCAGGTGAATAATGCAGAATAACATCCTGATGCATTCTCAATAATCCAGGTGAATAACACAGAATAACATCCTGATGCATGCTCAATAATCCAGGTGAATAACACAGAGTAACATCCTGATTTATGCTCAATAATCCAGGTGAATAATGCAGAATAACATCCTGATGCATGCTCAATAATCCAGGTGAATAACACAGAATAACATCCTGATGCATGCTCAATAATCCAGGTGAATAATGCAGAATAACATCCTGATGCATGCTCAATAATCCAGGTGAATAACACAGAATAACATCCTGATGCATGCTCAATAATCCAGGTGAATAACACAGAATAACATCCTGATGCATGCTCAATAATCCAGGTGAATAATGCAGAATAACATCCTGATGCATGCTCAATAATCCAGGTGAATAACACAGAATAACATCCTGATGCATGCTCAATAATCCAGGTGAATAACACAGAATAACATCCTGATGCATGCTCAATAATCCAGGTGAATAACACAGAATAACATCCTGATGCATGCTCAATAATCCAGGTGAATAACACAGAATAACATCCTGATTTATGCTCAATAATCCAGGTGAATAATGCAGAATAACATCCTGATGCATGCTCAATAATCCAGGTGAATAACACAGAGTAACATCCTGATTTATGCTCAATAATCCAGGTGAATAATGCAGAATACCATCCAGATGCATTCTCAATAATCCAGGTGAATTAACACAGAATAACATCCTGATGCATGCTCAATAATCCAGGTGAATAATGCAGAATAATAAACGCTTCTTTCATAACTTCTCCATCACTGAAAGACTTCTTATGTTGAGCCAGGATGTGGATAACACGGTAGTAGGCGTTGTAGCAGCTTTACCTTTTGTGCTGGGCCGAGTGAAGATCGATTGCTGGGCTGCAAGCTTGTTTTTTAGCTCCCGCACTTTCTGAGTCCGTAAAGAACTTTTAGGAGGGAAGTCTGTCTCAAACCGTTTGTGCGTCGTCTTGAAATGCTGCTCCAAGTTACACTTTTTGGGTAAGGCAATGCTCGAATTACAGATGAGGCAAATAGACTTCGAATTAGAATAAACAAAAAAATAATCCTCCTCCCACTCTGTGTGAAAATAATCCACAATATTCCTACGCCCCATGATGCCTTGCGCGAATTATGGGAACGACTTCCGCCTGAAGTGAGAGCAGCAGTTAAAGCCCAGTCTACTGGCTGTATTTTTCACTTTTGTTTTTTTGTTTTGTTTATTTCTAATTAATTGCAACGGTTACTTCGTGTTGGGTTAGTGGGTGTTGCTGTCGGGTAGACGTTTGTTCAAAGTGCAGTTTTCACTTCATCCCAAAAATAAGTAAACGTGAAGGATTTATCTCCATCGGACGAGCTGACAGCTGCCCCTCCTCTGCTCGGATCTGCTCTCGAAGACGTCGTGTTCAGATCACGTTTTCTCCGGTAAACAAAATATTCTACATAAATCATTTTGTGAAACAATTTCAGAACAATGTGAGAGTATAATTTTCTCTGTGTTGGAGCTGTTGTTGTTTTTTCTTCATGATTTAGCATTGTCTACTAGCTGTGGTTAGCTTAGCATGTAGCGTTAGCATCTGTTAAAGTATTTACTAAACAAATCTGTGGATAAATAATATAACTACATGTGTGTGTAATACATTTACATATGCTGTGTGTATGTGTATACTGTATGCACACTATATATACAGTATATACATACCGTATTTTCTGGTGTATAGGTCGCACCTGTGTATAGGTAGCACCATCCAATTATCACCAATAGATTGGAAAAATCCCTAGATAGGTCGCACTGGTGTATAGGTCGCACCTACGTTTAGCTCTGCTGCAAATGTCTGCCACAGGAGCACACAGCAAGGCTTTTAAGAAGATTAACACTTAAAAACAATTATTTGTTTGATAAAAAATTATAGCAAATATGTGTCTGAGCTGAACTTTTCCTTAATAAATGAACGTAATTGTGAAATGAGCTGGATTTAAAAATTTGTTTCGTCGAAAGTGATAACAAGCCATATATAGGTCGCACCTGTGTATAGGTCGCAGGCCTTGAAAAAACCATAAAAAAGGTGCGACCTATACACCGGAAAATACGGTACATACTGCACATACATACTGTACTGTAGTACTGTTTTGATTGTAGGTCCCTGTTACTCTCATGTGAATAAAGCAGTGGGATGCTGTTTGTACAGAAAATATTCCATAACACAAGCTCATCTTTTGGTTATTACTACATTTGTTCTATTGAAATATTTATTTTTCAGGAAGGCCTGCACACAAGTCACAGACTGGTCTCCCACGCTGAAGTTGACAGACACACTTACTCTGAGACGCAGGAGCAGAAGAACAAGTAATGACACAAGCACCTGGCACAATAATTCAAAAATATTAAAGTAAATCTAAGATAAAATTACTGAAATCAATATAAAATTGAACATTACAGTATATCTTTGTGAATGAGTAAAAAATGTAGGAGCAACTGTATTTATTCTTTCTACTTTGAGTAGCAAACTTGGTCTTATTTTAGACTTTGTGATGCAAACATGACAGTTTTATTCTTTTTTTAAGGTACAGACGAGTGAAGGGCCAAGTTCCATCGTCTTGGATTCCGGAGGGGTTTGCTGCTTGCTCCAGTCGTCCAGTGGTCGTCCAGTGGTCGTCCAGTGGTCCCACATGATGAGGAATCTGTTCCAGTTTGTTTAAAATCAGAAACTGCCCATCATTTCTTGTTGAGTGTATTTGACCTGGTATTTATTCTGGTATTTATTCTGCAGCCAATCATTTTCATTAAAAGACATCAAATCACCCACAGTTCTCATATTGTATTCAGTTTCAAATGTTTTTAGTTTATTCATTCATTCATTCAACCTTTATTTATACAGGCTTGCCTCGTTGAGCCACGGGGACTCATTTACAAGAGGGACCTGTCTCACTCACACCCAGAGTCAATTTAGAGTTAACAATCAGCCTAAAATTTATAATTATAGCTTTTATTCTTATCAATCTCCTCCTGGAGGAGGAACCACAGCAACATGCATGTTTTTAAGTTTTGTACTTGTCAATAAAAAACTAAACTGGTAAGTTGCCAAAAAAACAATCACATCTAGTGTTTTTATTTGCAGTAGAACTTCTCATTAGACATTAAACAACGTATCTTATTGAAATAAAGAAGGTGAAACACAGCAACACCAAATGCACTTCAAACGCAGATTTATTTATAGAAATTATATTTTCACTCATTTGTTGCTGTGGTACATAACTGCACACAAACTTCTGGACCAACTGGAGCGTCATCCATCCCTGGACCAACTGGAGCTTCATCCATCTGGACCAACTGGAGCGTCATCCATCTCCTGGACCAACTGGAGCTTCATCCATCCCTGGACCAACTGGAGCTTCATCCATCCCTGGACCAACTGGAGCTTCATCCATCCCTGGACCAACTGGAGCTTCATCCATCCCTGGACCAACTGGAGCTTCATCCATCCCTGGACCAACTGGAGCTTCATCCATCCCTGGACCAACTGGAGCTTCATCCATCCCTGGACCAACTGGAGCTTCATCCATCCCTGGACCAACTGGAGCTTCATCCATCCCTGGACCAACTGGAGCTTCATCCATCCCTGGACCAACTGGAGCTTCATCCATCCCTGGACCAACTGGAGCTTCATCCATCCCTGGACCAACTGGAGTGTCATCCATCCCTGGACCAACTGGAGCATCATCCACCATCCCTGGAACTCACCTTATGCAGAAATATAACAGAAAGGAGGAAAAGAAAAGTACAGTATACAAACATTAGGGTTCATTTATGAACACACACAAACACACCTAGATTATATATAAAAGAAACCCACGCACACACACACACCTATATTATATATATATATAAATAAACACAACAGACACCTATATTATATATACAGTATAAATAAATATACACACACAGCATACATATAGGTGCGTGTGTTTATTTGCCAGTTATGCACGAAAATATTAGTATCATTTAATCACTGACTACATAAAATCATAACACTAAAAGCTGTCTCTTAAATCATACCTGGTGTTCTCGATCCTCTGGAGGATACAGAGTCTTTTTTCAGGTGGTTTCTCGTAGCCCAGCCACAAAGAAGGATGCAGGTTTTTGTTTTCGGAGCATGTTCAACACACACTAGTTGCAGCCACAAATTCAGCTTCGTCTGATTATTCATACAGCCACGAACAGCGCAACAGGTACCAGAGCTCCACAAGACATCTTCGTGACAATATTAGCTCAAAATAACAGAAAACAGAACTTTAACAGAACTTCTACGATGCGCACAGATAAACAAGTAAACAACGAGGAGCCAATGCAGAAATTCTACTTCCGGGGTCAAAACGGAAGTAAGTCCCATAATCGCAAATACAGTGCCACCTTCAGGAATATTGTGGATAAGTTTTCGTTTGCTTGTTCGCTAGTTTTCCATCCATGTTTTCTGCTACCGGCGACATTCACTCCACAGTGCTCTCACGAGACTTTAAGTTCAGTTGTGTCACCGCACCCAAAACTCGCGAGACTATGTCTGTGAGAATACAAGATGGGGAGGGCTGAGGAAAGCGTTGCTGCGCATTGGAATATCGTCACTCCTCCCACCCCCCACCTCTACCACTTCTGCCGGAGTTAGAATGAAGCTGAGCAGTGGACATTTCACCTTGTTAACAGCTGAGAGCCGGCTGCCGGTGTTCTGTGGCTTGCGGGCCGACTCTAATAGTTATTAAATATCATCCAGGGTGCCATAAATAATTGCTTCGCGGGCCGGATCTGGCCCGCGGGCCGCCACTCTTGACATATGTGCATTAAAGTGTCCCTGGGCAAAACACTGGACCCCTCATATCCTCCGATGTGTCGATTTTGGAAAATAATCTACAGTAATTGCGATTTTTTTTCTATCAATTGCGATTTAAAATGCGATTTTTTAAAATACCTTCAAAGTATTTTTCAACAAACAGAAGCAATAAATCAATCTGTTTTTTAATAAACAATGTCAGATTTATTTAAAGCAGAGATTACAATAAAGCAAGCAAATTTGTCTTTTTTTTTTCACCATTTCTATTTTTTCTTGTTTCATAAACACAATAGTAAACAAGTTACCGGTAAGTGAACTCCCTAACTACTGTCTGAACTTCACATGACAGTTAATAAATAAATATATAAAAATTAGATATAAAATATTAAACTTACTGGTTTCCAGCCAGTAACAGCATAAAAAATAAAGTGCAAAAAACAAAGAGAATCTGCTTTAACCAACTCATTCTGGGAATTCAAACTCGGTGAACACAAAATAAACTAGTATCTGTTCTTATTAAATCTTTTAGATGTAAAAAAACAACAACTCTTGGAACAATAATGTAAACATCAGGATGCAGAGCCTTGTGAACAGACTCCTACACCTCAAAATCCTGCCAGGTTGGGATAAGGGAGTGTGCAGAACAGTCACCTGACAGCACCTGAGAAATGGCTTTGAGCTTCTATAGCACCCTGGCAATCATCATTTCTTTGGATCCCCATCTTGTTGGACATTCAGTGATGAGGCTGTGTCCAGGAAGTTTGAGCTCCCTCTGTGCTTCAGTCATTGCTGCCTCCTCCTTCCAACTGTGGGAGAAGTGCCCCACCAGCTTCTTGCACAGGCCTGACACTGTCATCCTTTAGTGCATGTCCTGTAATAAAAAATAAAAACTCACATGCGTGCAAAAATTGAAGACCAGGGTCTTGGGGGTGGGATATGTGAAGCACCCACACCTGCCTCCAGAAGATGACTTCTGTTGTGACGACGCTATATAAATTAACTGAACTGATTTGAAAATTATCAGATTGAATCATTAGGTTACAGTTTTCTGCTCTGAAATATTTTTTGACTACAAATGTATGACATGGCTTGTTGCTTTGAATGTATGTGTAAAAACTTAAGCCAGACAGAAATATCTATCGGTAATATATCAAGATGGTGTAGTGGTTAGGGCGTTTGACTTGGGACCCGAAGGACGCGGGTTCGCGTCCCGGCCACTACACATCTTGGGGTGTCTATGAGTGCACACCTATTTCTCCAGCTCCCCGAGCGCCTTCTATGGCTGCTCACTGCACCGCCTGGTAGGTGGTTGGGTTAAATGCAGAGACGAATTTCGTCTGTGTATGGGAAACATACGCAGATGACAAGATTAGACAATTATTATTATTATTATTAACATTTGTGAACGTTTTTATTCATGACCTAATGCTGCTTTTTATAAATTGTTTGTGTTTCTGTTTCCTGCAGAAGTTCAGCAACTGTTGGTAATGAATTGAAATGAGGAAAATATGTACACGGTAGTTGGACTTTGTTATTATGTTACAACATGAAATTTTTTTCAGACATTTTTTGTCTTCATCTCTTGCAGAAGTTAAAGTGGAGTTTTCTCTGGAGCAGCAGAACTGGAGCCCCAGTCTGGACCAGGAGGACGAAAAGCCCCCACAGATTAAGGAGGAACAGGAGGATGAAAAGCCCCCACAGATTAAGGAGGAACAGGAGGAGGCTGAAATCACCCCTATCAATGTGAAGTTTGAAGATGATGATGATGATGAGAAGCCTCAGTTCTCAGAGCTTTGTATCAGCAAGACTGAGAACAGAGACCACGAAGAACAAGAACCAGATCAGCATTTAGAGTCAGATTCCAAAGATAAAGTATTAGAGTCTTCAGAGGTAAATATCAGTTACAAAAACTGGGAGAACGGTGAACATCTTCCCGTTTTAAACTTTGAGAACAATAATACAGTTCCTGAAGATGATACAAAATGTCAGAGTGGTGAGAAACTTTACAGCTGCACTGAATGTGGTAAAACATTCTACCAAAGGTCAAATTTGTTAAAACATGGAATAATCCACACTGGAGAGAAACCTTTCAGCTGTTCTGTCTGTAAAGCAGCCTTTGTAAGAAAAGGTAGTTTAAAGGAACACATGATGAAGCACAGTGGAGAGAAACCTTTCAGCTGTTCTGTCTGTGAAGCAGCCTTTGCAAGGAAAGATAGTTTAAAGGAACACATGATGAAGCACAGTGGAGAGAAACCTTTCAGCTGTTCTGTCTGTGAAGCAGCCTTTGCAAGGAAATATAGTTTAAAGGAACACATGATGAAGCACAGTGGAGAGAAACCTTTCAGCTGTTCTGTCTGTGAAGCAGCCTTTGCATGGAAACGTGACTTAAAGCAACACATGATGAGGCACAGTGGAGAGAAACCTTTCAGCTGTTCTGTCTGTGAAACAGCCTTTGTATGCAAAAAGGAATTAAAGCAACACATGATGAGGCACAGTGGGGAGAAACCTTTCAGCTGTTCTGTCTGTGAAGCAGCCTTTTTAAGCAAAATTGGCTTAAAGCGACACATGATGAGGCACAGTGGAGAGAAACCTTTCAGCTGTTCTGTCTGTGAAACAGCATTTGCAAGGAAAAGTGAATTAAAGCAACACATGTTGAGGCACAGTGGAGAGAAACCTTTAAGCTGTTCTGTCTGTGAAACAGCCTTTGTAAGCAAAATTGGTTTAAAGCATCACATGATGTGGCACAGTGGAGAGAAACCTTTCAGCTGTTCTGTCTGTGAAGCAGCCTTTGTAAGCAAAAGTGGCTTAAAGTATCACATGATGAGGCACAGTGGAGAGAAACCTTTCAGCTGTTCTGTCTGTGAAGCAGCCTTTGTAAGGAAAAGTGACTTAAAGAATCACATGTTAAGTCACATTGGAGAGAAACCTTTCAGTTGTTCCCTTTGTGGTCAGAAGTTCAGTGATATGGAAGGTTTAAATTATCATATGAGAATTCACACAGGGGAAAACGTTACAAGTGTTTTACTTGTAACAAATATTTTCTTTGTGAAACCAACTGAAGGGAACATTTTAATAAAACCCACAATGTAGAAACACCATACAGTTGCTCAGTCTGTGTCCAAAACGTCCGTCACCAGTATGTTGTGACTCGTCACCTGAAATCTGACAGAGAAGAGAACCTGCAACTGTTCAGTTTGTACAGCAGTGTTTAAAAAAGGATTTTATGGCACACTCAAAACTTCACACTGAGGAAAGTCCTTTCATATGTTTGTTTTGTTGTGCAGCTTTCAATAGAAAATGCATTTTAGAAGAGCACCTAAGAACCCACACTGAATAGAAGCTGTTTAGTTGCTCAGTGTGTATCTATGTCTTTATTTACAGGTCATATCTTCGTTATCACAAGAAGGAACATATGAAAGAAAAACTTTTCAGCTGCTCCACCTGTAAAGAAACGTTCAAATGGAAGAATGCTTACCGTATTTTATAGTCTATAAGTCACACATTTTTGCCTAATTTGCATGCCCTACGACGTAAAGAGAGGTGAGACGTGTTTATGGATTTTTTCCCCATATTTTTAGACCAATTTTTGGCTCAGATATGACCGTTTTTCATTTTGGCAAAAAAATGGTGCAGTACCACTTTCGGCCGCTAGGGTACACCGACCGTTCCCACCTCATGTGTCCGAAGGCAGCCTCCTCTGGTCGGACTGACTCTGCCGCAGCCCGGCCTCCTGCTGTGGAGGTATTAACTACTCTTAGCTATGTTTGTTAGCAAAATAAGTCAAGAACCACAGGACAGATTTTTATCAAACTTTTTTTATTTATTTTTTTATTAAAGTTTATTCATTTTACATATTTAAGAAAAACAACATAAAAGATAATGGAAAAACCCATTTCATAAATATGAGAAAAAAAATAAAAATACATAAAATGAAAGGTGGCAGAAAGAAGAAATTTTCTTATTTTGTCTGCCCCTTTTTTTCCAAAACAAACAAAAATAAATAAATTTACAAACAAGCAATTCAAACAATTAACTACCAAAAACAACAGATCAATTTAGTAACATTACACACTCAATAATCAACAAATAGATTAGGATATTAAAGACCGTGTAAAGTGAAATTAAATGTGTGTTTTTAGTTTGTCACATGGCATAAATATGTGTTATTAATCACCCATATAAATCTGACTGATTAAAAACATTGTTTACCTTATAAAATTAAGTCTCAAAAATCATGAAAAAACATGATTTTGCCTTGCCCTGGAACGCTGGGGGCGTGTCAGTGCGTGGGCGTGGTTTCAGCGCAGCTGCGCTCGTGTCCTGCTCCTGAGCTGACTGTGGAGAGGCAGACAGCAGAGCCAGTAAACCTGCTCTGTTTTTATCTGAGTTCTGTCTGTAACAGCAGCTACTTTTTCCAAGAGTTACGCTGTTTTTGTAAATAGTTTTCTTGTGTGTTTTTAATCTGGAATGAATAAAAAAAAAAAAAGAGTTGTACCATGCGGGAATTGAACCCGTGGAGTTTGGGACGGAAGGCAAGCGCTTTATCCATTGACCTATCCAGGCACTACAGATACTCGGTATAAAACCACGCGGTATAAAAACATGTTATGATTTGTACGGGTGCCCTGACCATTGCGACATCCAGGGAAGATGCACGAACGAGGCATAATTGATTAGCTAGCTAACAATGAACAAAATATCTATGCTATTGCTATCTGATGCTATCTGCGATTCGCGAGTGAACGGCTCCACCGAGGCGAATTTATACGGCTGGAGCTGCAGGGGGTGGGGCTATACTAATGAGGACCGCGTGACGAAACGCGGTCCCGTTTAAACCACGCCTAAAAAATCCTGAAAAAGACATATCTTTATACACAGTTTCATCTATAACTCCAAAATTAATTGAGCTACAATTTTGAGACTTTTTACTCATTTACAAGATTACAATTATGACATTTATAATGTTTATTGAAGAAAATGTTGAAATTCACTTTACACGGTCTTTAAAGCTTTAGTATTTTGCTAGCAGTCTAGACTTGATAATTTTTTTGAATTTCATCACAGAGTTTACATCTTTAACATCTTTTTCCAAAACATTCCACAATTCCACTCCCTTATTCGAAATAAAACGCCCCTTCAAACTAGTCCTATATCTAGGTTTAACAAACATTTCAGTTCCTTTTAAACTGTAACGGCTTTCTCTCTTTATGAAAAACATTTGAACATTTGTGGGTAGCACATTCATATGAGCTTTATGCATTACTAACAAAATATTATAATCTACCAATTCACAAAATTTCAATAATTTGAGTTGTTTAAATAATACATTTGATGGATGACGATAAGGCTTTCTAGCAATAATTCTAACCGCTCTTTTCTGCAAAATAAAAATAGAATTTGTTATAGTTGTACAGGCTTTACCCCAAACCTCCACACAATAAATTAAATGTGGAACAAAAATTGAGTTATATAGCAAATAAAGAGCCCTATCATTTAACAAGTCCTTTAGTTTATACAATACGCCAATAGATTTAGATAACTTAGTTTTCACAAAATTTACATGCTGTTTCCACGACAATCTCTCATCAACAATTACACCCAAAAATTTTACCTCATCCACTCTACTTAGTTCAACACCATCAATTTTGATAGAAAATTTATCTGTTTTATTTTGCTAAATAACATATAGTTAGTCTTATCTAAATTTAATGATAACTTATTTAAACTAAACCAAGTTTGTAATTTTGAGATCTCCTCTTTTAACAACTCAAACATTTGTTTCAGATCATAACCAAAATAAAAGAAGGTGGTATCATCAGCAAAAGGAACACACCTTAGAATAACAGACACTTTTACCAAATCATTTATATACAAAATAAAAAGCTTAGGACCCAGTATAGCACCCTGAGGGACTCCACATGTGATTCTGTTGAGTTTTGATCTGGTATTGTCTATCTGTACAAATTGACTTCTGTCCTCCAAATACAGTAGCTAGATACCCATTTCAAAGTCAGTCCTCTAATACCATATTTATTTAACTTCTCGAGGAGAATAGTGTGATCAACTGTATCAAAAGCTTTCTTTAGATCAACAAATAAACCCACACAGTGCTGCTTTTGATCAACAGCAGTGGAAATTTGGGGCGGCCGTGGCGTAGTGGTAAGGGCAGTCGTCTCCCGATCGGAAAGTTGGCGGTTCGACTCCCGGGACCCGCACCATGTGTCGTTGTGTCCTTGGGCAAGACACTTAACCCCGAGTTGCTCCCGGTAGGACTGGAAAGCACCTTGCATGGTAGTCTGCCGCCACCGGTTTATGAATGTGTGTAGCATTCAATATATGTGTAGCACTTTGAGATTTTCAGTAATGAAAAGTGCGTTATAAATTGAATTAATTATTATTATTATTATTATTATAAATTTGTTCTGTCAATTCCATAAGAGCCATAGAAGTAGAGTTTTTAGATCTAAAACCATATTGGCTGTTAGTTAAAATGTTATAGTCATCAAGAAATTTGTCTAATCACAAATAATTTTTCAAGAATTTTAGAAAATTGTGGTAATAAGGAAACTTACAGAGAGTAGTCACTGTATGGACATTTACAACTGACTAGCTTTATGAGATGTTTGAGATAATATTCGATGTTTTATAGACGTAAATGTGTCACTGTTGGCTTAGTTTTTTTTTTCTTGTATTTTTCAGCAAAAAGCTCATAAACCACTCAGCGGATTTTTTAAAAACTTACAGAAAGTAATTATTTGGTGTTCATTTACAAACTTTTAGCTGTTGGAATTGTTTGAGATAAAATTCGATGTTTTATACACGTAAATGTGTCACGCTAGCTTTGTTGTTTTTCCGTGTACATTTTAGCAAATAGCTCATAAACCACTCGGCGGATTTTCTTTAAACTTACAGAAAGTAATTATTTGGTATTCATTTACAAACTTGTTTGAGATAAAATTCGATGTTTTATACACGTAAATGTGTCACGCTAGCTTCGTTGTTTTTCCGTGTACATTTTAGCAAATAGCTCATAAACCACTCGGCGGATTTTCTTTAAACTTACAGAAAGTAATTATTTGGTGTTCATTTACAAACTTGTTTGAGATAAAATTCGATGTTTTAGGAGCGTAAAAGTGTCGCGGTTAGCTTCGTTTTTTTCCTGCTACTATTTATCTAAATAGCTCGTAAACCACACCGTGGATTTTCTTTAAACTTACAGAAAGTAATTATTTAATGTTCATTTACAAACTTTTAGCTGGAGTTGTTTGAGCTAAAATTCGATTTATTCATAATTTATTTTCGCAGTGCACGCAATGGTTTGGAAGAAGTCAAAGCGAAACAATT
>JBBPBX010020725.1:0-15851 GCA_038048925.1 Garcialebias charrua | reverse complement strand
AACAACAACGAAACATCGAACTCTGAGATGAACTCAGGAAAAACAACCGTGACGTCGTTTATACTGAAGTGGGTAGAGCCACACCAGGGGTTGCTAGGTGATGGGCTGGACTCAGGTTGGGGTGGGTTGTCCTACAGCTTGTGACATCACAAGCCGTTGGATTTGAAAATGAGACATTTATATCACTGAAAAATAAATATACTTAGAGTAAATATACCACTGGGTGCATTTTTTTGGCCCTAGGACTGTTTTTTTAAGAAGTACATAACCAAGGTTGAGTAGAAAAAAAACATTAAAAAGTGAATTTTGCATCTTTGGTCCCCTTTAAACTTACAGAAAGTAATTATTTGGTGTTCATTTACAAACTTGTTTGCGATAAAGTTCGATGTTTTAGGAGCGTAAATGTGTCACGGTTTGCTTTGGGTTTTTTTCCTGCTACTTTATCTAAATAGCTCATAAACCACATTGTGGATTTTCTTTAAACTTACAGAAAGTAATTATTTAATGTTCATTTACAAACTTTTAGCTGTTGGAGTTGTATGAGCTAAAATTCGATTTATTCATAATTTATTTTCGCAGTGCATGCAATGGTTTGGAAGAAGTCAAAGCGAAACAATTTAAATCCAGCTGATTTGACCATTTCGTGAATTTATTAAGGAACGGTTAAGCTCAGGAACCCTTGTGCTATAATGTCAGCTAAGAAATATATTTTTTAAAGTGTTTATTTAAATTTTAAAGAAATAAAGCCGTCCCATCCGCGCTCGTGCACGTGGCGAAACTATTTTTAAATCCAGCTGATTTAACAATTGCGTTCATTTATTAAGGAAAAGTTCAGCTAAGACACATCATTGCTATAATTTTCAGCAAACAAATAATTGTTTTTACCGTGTTAATCTTGTAAAGGCCTTCCGTGTGCGCTCCTGTGGCCGCCATTTTCAATAGGGCAAATGACACGCTGACGCGTTGCGTAGCGGTGACGCATAGTAGATGCGACTTAAATATAGGTGCGACACATTTATGGAGTTTTCCAATTTATTGTCAATAATTGGACAAAGCGACTTATAGAAAGGTGAGACTTTTCAGGCGGAAAATACGGTATTTACAACACACAACAACCCACAAAGAGAACCATTTTAGCTGCTCCATCTGTAAGGAATGCTTCAAATTTAAATTGGCTTTTTATACCACACAAAAATCCACAAAGAAGAAGAGGCCTTTTCACTGCTCCATCTGTAATGCAAGTTTCAAATTGAAACGCTGTTTAGAACCACGAATAAGAAGCCATGCAGGAAATCTACCTTTAGCTGCTCTGTTTGTAAGGCATCAAAAAGGCATTCAATACAAGATCAACTGGACTTTATTTGTAGAAGGAAACGAGATTTAGTGAAAAACAACAATTTAAACAAATAACTTTTTCACCATAGTCATTGATCAAAGCAGTACAGTTGGTTTATTACCTGTTGTAAAACTATTTTAATAATTCTCAAAAGAAATAATGGATAGAAAGCATTTTTTTATTTTTACAAAATTATTTTTGTAATTCCTGGGTGTCCTATGTTATCCCAAGATTTTGTGAAGTACCACTTGAGCATTGTATGTTAGAATTTCATGTTTTAATAACTTGTGGAATTTCATAATAAATGAATATAAATTTAAACCTTTTTGTTGCTTCCTTATGTCACATCTGAGCAACTTTTACATCTAAATTTAAATTAAAACTTGATTTGTTCCAACGGTAAATAATGATGCAGTAAAGCGTACTTCCTAAATTCAGTTGGTCATCTTAGTCCATTACTCAAATAACACATTTTTCATAGCTACAGCCTGTAGACGGTGTGGATGGCAAAAATTATGTAGTGTTTGTAAAGACAAAAAGATCCAAAACAGTCGATGTGAAAAGTTAAGTTGACGTGCAATAAGTGATTCTCTGCTAAAATTAGTTTGCGTGCACAGCTGAGAGCCTCTTTCTGCCTCACTGTTTCTGCTGCTTCAGTTCGTGTGTTTTCATTTACCTTGTTTCTTTTTATCCCTAAACTCACAATCCATGATAGTGTCAGTTTCTATTTAGGTTATTATAAATATCTAACTTTTCATTCTGCACATGATTTTAACAAAATAAAGAATGTGATGTGTTGTTTATGCCACCACTCAACTGCAGGTTTAAACGACAACAGATTTAATACAGAGGAAAGCTGGAGGCTGACGAACTACGGAGGCCCTTAAGGCTATATCTGAAACAATGATCATTGCATCCCCTCATAATACTTTTGAGATGCCTCAGGCTCTGAAGCAGTGAAGCCACTGCCATGAAGATCTACAGATCCAATGCAACACCTTTATTTTATATACCGTAATTTAATGTGTGGATTTATGCACAGGGTCTTGACTGCAACAAACAAAAGTCCTATTTAATGTAGAAGCAGGGCTTGACAGGAGGCTTGTTGTACTTGTGGGACATTAATCCATGTTCCCCACACTTACTGCTCCTGTCTAGAACTTCTCACAGTTTGATCTGCTAAATTCCATTTCTTCATGGGCATTAAGATTTATATGATAAAACATCCTGCAATGCTTCCCTTTCATTTGTCTATATTATACTTGAAAACATACATATTAATAATAATAGTAAGAATGATTGATCTACAGCTCTTTTGGTTCTGCACTGCAATGCTAGAATTGAAAGGACACGATTGGGAGCTAGCACACTACAATCTTTTTCTGTTAAAGGAACAGTTGAGTACGGAAGCGTAGTGCTGCCACCTATTGAAATTTTTTTTTGGGAGCTTATGTAGTAATTACGTGATACGTATCACACAATTACGTGATAAGTATAGATGTAGCATGCATAGCCAGTATTTCAGGAGGGGGCGGTTCCTTTAAATATAAAGTAGACCTGAACATTTGCGGCATGCCTCGGTGGCACAACTGGAAGCGCATCGGCTTTCCAATCCAAACTTTATCTCGACCCGGGTTCGATCCTGACCTGGGTGAACTTTTTTTACGCTTGTTTTTTATTGGATAAATAAAATAAAAAAGGAGTTTGTGTTAACCACAGGCATATTAAGTCTATGGTGTTAACCGGTTCGACATTAGCGGCGTCTCCATACCTTCTCTTTCCACCTCTCTTACTATGAAGTCCCGCCTACAACTCCCGTACAACACAAGTTCTGTGTTAAGAGAGGTGGGAAGAGAAGGTGTGGAGACGCCGCTAATGTCGAACCGGTTAACACCATAGACTTAATATGCCTGTGGTTAACACAAACTCCTTTTTTATTTTATTTATCCAATAACAAACAACCGTAGAAAATGTTCACTCAGGTTAGGATCGAACCCGGGTCGAGATAAAGTTTGGATTGGAAAGCCGATGCGCTTCCAGTTGTGCCACCGAGGCATGTTGCAAATTTTCAGGTCTACTATATATTTAAAGGAGCCACCCCTCCTGAAATACTGGCTATGCATGCTACATCTATACTTATCACGTAATTAAGTGATACGTATCACGTTATTACTACATATTGTAACAGTCATTATATTGGTTGGGTCCCAGAGATGAGTAGGTATCACCACAAGGGGGCGCCTACTCCCTTTGTTTTCCGTTGTTGTACACTTGTACAAAAAGTAGAATTATTATTCCACGTAGTTAAGGATACAGTATACAAGTGACGATGAGGGGCAGAGCGGTAAACTAATATTATTTGCTCATGTATGACAATATAATGTTTAGTACTGTGGAGAACTGGCGTTACATGGACGAAGTTTAATAAATTGGAAGTGTGGAATAATTCAACGTGCGTCCTGCTGCTTTGAGAGTGACTAACGGTCGCTGCTAATTTCTCCAACCTCTCACCGAACCGTCACAAATGGCGCCCGAACATAATTTGGACCTTCCCTCCTGAATACAGATTCAGCTTTGGACTGGAGGTGATTATTTTCAAGTTTTTGTGGATACAGTTTCTGAGCGGAGTACGTCGTGATCAGTGTTGAAAGTTTGCTGGAGCCATTCATTGCCCGCACCTCGCTGAACGTCGTGATGAACTGTCCCGTTTGGATTTAATTCCTGAAAGCTGCGCATCTGCTGGTCTGCTGAAGAGGACAAGATCACCGCATATTAACTAAATTAACTCACGATTGCTGAAAGCCTGGTGAGTTTTATGGATTATTTTCCAGTGGAACTCAGTCATGCGGACTATTTTGTGGGCTTCAACTTGTTGAGCTGCGGAAGGATACGGACAGACTGAGCTGCACAAACACCGTGACAGCGGAGAGCAACACACCTCTGTGAACTCTGTGAACTCTGAACTCTGTGAACTCTGAACTCTGTGAACTGGGTTGATTCTCTGTTTAAGAAGATTTTATATTTGGACATTACTCGCCTACTATGGAGGACCAAAACTGTCAAAATAATAAATAAAAGAATAAATATATATCCGACATAAAACAATAAATATATAAATCAAAGTAGAAATATATATCCTAAATAATAATAAATAAAAGAATAAATATATAAATCAAAGTAGATATATATATTTTAATGAGAAATAAAAGCATAAATATATATATTCTTTTTTATATCTCCTTACACATGAGAAATAAAAGCATAAATATATATATTCTTTTTTATATCTCCTTACACATGAGAAATAAAAGCATAAATATATATATTCTTTTTTATATCTCCTTACACATGAGTTTCCGTCAATAACAATAGATATTTTGCTTTGCCTTTTTCTCGCTGTTTTTCCGTTTGCTATATTTATTGCTGTATTTATTTATTGCTGTATTGTTAGCTGCATTTATTTCTGTATTGTTTTCTCGCTGCATTTCTTCCTCGTCGTATGTTAATGAGGAGGGCTGCTTTCTAAATCCAGCTCTTCTATTGGTCAATAAACCGGAAATAGAACGATCAGTGTGCAGATCGATTGAGCATGCCTGCGCTGCAGTTCTCTCAGGAGATCTCCGTATTTGAGAGGAAGTAAACAACTATTAGAGATGTATCGTAGGATTGCTGAGGAATTAAGGCATGTTGCTAGCTTAGCTGAAAGTAATACAGTCAGTGATGACTGTTTACTGTTTCCAGTCGATGTTTTGAGTGAGTGGCTGCTCCAGGTAGCTGCAGACACGGACACTGAAGCTGACTCATTAGTTGTCCAGATTTTGGAGGAAGTGGCTTGTCGTTTGCACAAATCTGTGTACCCCACAAGAACAGCTGGAAGACCTGGATATTTGCTGCCCGCTGACGTCTTGGGAATCATATCTTCATGCGGATGTATCTGTCATGGCAGACTTTTTGGGGTCAGTGAAAGAACAGTCTATAGGCGAATGGCAGAGTACGGTATAAGGTAAGTACACATGTGTGGTATTTCTTTTGCTACTTTGAACTTATTTGTATTTTATATTTTTATTATAATTCCAGTTGTTCCGGAACATCTGTTGTGTTCAAATATCGACTTTTAATAGTAAAACATATTATCTTAAGCCTTTAATCCACTTAAGAAGTTTAGAATTGTGAGATATTCATATTCATCTACGATTAACTCGCGATCTGTTCAGGGTGTATTCTGCTTCTGGCCTACTGACCTCTGGAGATAGGTTCCCTCACCCATCATGACCCAACTAGGATAAGTGTTGATGGATTGATTGATTCATTCAAATATATTGACTTGTAGATGGCATCAGAAAAGTATTTACGAATTTGTTGATGTCCACCATTCAGATACTTCCACATGACTGTTATGGTAATTCGTCTTCAAATTGTGTAATACATTTGTGTCAGAAATTCTGTCCATCCAATTTCTTCCGTGTGGAGAACCTCACTTTCAGTTGACTTTTATTTTTTCTTGTAGAGTATCTGACTCATACTGCAACATTGAAGATGATGAGCTGGATGGAGTTGTGCGAGAGATTCGAAGTCATCACCCTAATACGTACAGGATACACGTTGCTATGGGGCTACTTGGCCAAAGTAAGTCAACAGATGAGCCTATGGTTGCTTATACCAACACCAATTGCAGTTCTATATAACATTGGATTGGTAACAAATAACAGTTTACCACAACGTAAAAGGATCACAAAGAAAATTACATGTCATACTGTTGAAAGTAACTTAAATGTTCTAATGTATTGCAGTGGCATAGCAATAGTGTAATCTTATCTTAACTGTCATTATTACACCATGGACTCATTTCAATATGTTCATCACCTCCAAATCAAACACGTTTTAATTATGGTTTACTTAATTTTCAAGGAAGAAGAGTGCGAGAAGCATTGCACCGAGTTGACCAGCAAGGAAATTTGATGCGCACTTTCCAGCTTCGCACTGTTTCAATCAGTCAGATTTATATGGGTGATTAATAACACATATTTATGCCATGTGACAAACTCAAAACACACATTCAATTTTACTTTACACGGTCTTTAAAAAAGAGGAATTATGTTGACATTACAAATACATGTACCGGTACTCTTTAAAAGTACTGTAGTGAATAAGGACCTCAAGTGATGATTACACAGATTACTTTCATTAAGAAACTTTTCACAGAGACCAACTAACACAATGACATTAAAGCTGCAGTATGTAACATTTTTTATAAACATATTTCTTCACTCTGTCACTATCTCCTGACAGACTGATGTTAGCCAGGTAATCTCTGAAAAAAAATATACTGTATATATCTATTGTCCCCTTGCTTCTCCAGGTGGTAAATAAGCATTTCTAAAAAGAAAAAGTGACCCGCCGTTTTCCAGCCAATAAAAACAGAGTTTGTAACCAGCCAATAAAAACAGAGCTTGAATTTGAATCAGCCAATAAAAACAGAGTTTGTAACCAGCCAATAAAAACAGAGCTTGAATTTGAATCAGCCAATAAAAACAGAGTTTGTAACCAGCCAATAAAAACAGAGTTTGAATTTGAATCAGCCAATAAAAACAGAATTTGAATTTCAGCAGACCATGGGAGAGCAGAGCCATATATGGCTCTGAGGGGGAGGGATCAGAATGCTTTGCCTGTTGAAATTGTTTCTAAGTGCTGCAGTTCTACAGAAACTGCAGACTGAACCTTTAAAGTTTTTAAAATCGTCTTGGCATAAGTGAGAAATGTATTCTTAATGGAACTACTCTGTGTTTTAACGTAAACATTTACTCTGCTGAATAAGAGCATTGCAGTTATGATTTTCCTTCTCTGTGAATTCCAGGCCTGCATTCAACAAACAAACGAAAGTTTCTTCTACCAGTGATAATCAAAAATGTTTTTGTTGTCTATATAGATGGCGATTCGTTGTTCATGGGGGCATTGATGGCTTCAGTCGCCTCATTGTTTACCTGACTGCTGCTACAAACAATCGTGCCACAACAGTTCTTCAGAGCTTTCTTGAAGCTGTGAATACATATGGAGTGCCATCTCGTGTTCGTTCAGACAAAGGAGGGGAGAACGTATATAGTGGCACACTTCATGGTCTCAACCAGAGGCCAAAACAGAAATTCTCACATAACAGGAAGAAGCACACATAACCAGAGGTATTTAAATTAAAGTCTTGATTTATTCTCCATGTTTTCATACTGACTACTTCCATGGAAGTTGCTACCTTTTCCAAAATAGTATGAAAAATAACCGTCGTGAATTCCCGGGGTAAGTAGAAAGGTCTGGATCTCACAATCCTGAACTCAATGTCCACAGAGCAATAACTGGATACCGGGGTGGCGTTTTATTTTAAGTTGTTGGTCTTTATATTAGTGTATTATGACAACCTTTTTTTGCACGTTTTTCACACTAAAATGTATTTTCCATCCAGGATTGAGAGGTTATGGAGAGATGTGTTTGGGGCAGTGTTGGATCTGTTCTATACAACTTTCTGCTACCTGGAGACCGAGGGCCTGCTGCAAACAGACAACGAGGTGCACTTATACGCATTACACTGGACCTTTCTACCTTAAATCAACAGACATCTGCAATTCTTCACAGACGGCTGGAACCACCACAGACTACGCACAGAACGGAACCAGTCACCACTGCTGTTGTGGTCTCAAAACCCACGTGCAGGTCACGACCCCGCACAGGTTTGTTTAATTTATGCCGTTTTACAAAGTGCAATTGTAAATTTGCTTTTGTGGTTTAAAAAAACACCAGTGTGTGTAAACTGGATGCTATTTATATCATGTTCTCTTAACTCTTTGACAGGTTGACAACCTGTATGGTATTGATGGGGAAAGCCACTATGGTGGCCATCATGATGGCGTGAGTGACTGTGCCAGAGGTAGAGCTTCCAAGGCCTTTGACTCAGGTGGAAATTGAAACACTACCAGATCCAACGACCTTGTTTTCTAATGTGATAAATGTTTATTGCCAGACAGTTGATATTTTGACTGGAATCTTTGGAAGTATGTAAATTGAAGCTACAAAAGACATTTCCTTCATTCCTATTTCGGTGCAACTTTTTTTTCATTGATACATAAAAATCCTTTTTAGGTGGGTGTAATGTACTGTACTGTATTATCAAAATGTTTGTGCCGTCTTTTTTGCTGAAAGGTTCTGAAATTTACATCGTTATAACAGAGCCAACTTGCTATTTATTAAGACTGATTACATAATACTACACAGTGGTATTCAAGTTACATTCTATATTGTAAAAGAAAATAAATTGTATGTAAACTTATTTAAATTAAAAATATTCAGTGTTTACATGTGCTTTTTTCATGTTTATGTAATAAAGTCACCATTATTAAACCATTGTAATTTTATTTACAAATTCAACCACATCAGCTTTAACATTTTGTATGTAAGCAATTTCTAGATACGAAATTAATTAATATGATGGTCTAATATTTCCTAACATTTTCTGTGATACAGCTAATAAATGTGTTAACTGGGTAAACAATTTATATCAGCAGGTAGAAGCTTCAAAATATGTTCTACAATAACATTAAACTGTTTTATTTGAAACAAGAATGCAAAGTTCTGTCAAACTGAAGTAATTAACAAGTGCACTAGACACTACTTCATAACAATTAAAAAACATTTGAAAGTTGTAACTTTGAAAAAATACATAGTGCATTTCTAAGTGCATAAACTTGTAAAACGTTGAAACGGCCTGGTTCAAATTAGGCCAAAACCAGAGTAGCTTGAAGACATGCTGGCCATAAGGTGTTGGTGGAAGTCTGCATAGGTTTTGTGATTTTTGGACAACTTCAACGTCAGGAAGCAAGTGGATGACTGCGGGAGATGGCAGTCAACAACTTCTACCTCCAGATTGGAGCTGACCAGACCCCAGCCAGTCCAAAAAGTTAGTAGACTCCTTAGGTTGTCTGAGGTCCCTTAAAGACGTCAGCGGGCAGCAAATATCCAGGTCTTCCAGCTGTTCTTGTGGGGTACACAGATTTGTGCAAACGACAAGCCACTTCCTCCAAAATCTGGACAACTAATGAGTCAGCTTCAGTATCTGTGTCTGCAGCTACCTGGAGCAGCCACTCACTCAAAACATCGACTGGAAACAGTAAATAGTCATCACTGACTGTATTACTTTCAGCTAAGCTAGCAACGTGCCTCAGCAATCCTACGATACATCTCTAATTGTTTACTTCCTCTCAAATACGGAGATCTCCTAACCCCAAAAATACACCACACGCGTTGCAGCTCCGCCCCGCTCCGGTCCGACCTCCGCAGCAAATACGCACCCATTATAATCAATGAGATAAAGTACACTGGCTCCGCACGGCGGCGGTGAGCTGCGGAGAGCGGACGGCAGTCCGTCAAAATTAGAAATTTTTCTATTTCTGCCGGATGACGGAGCTGTGCCGGAGTCAACTTTTGAAGATTACGTCGCACCAACAGGAAAAGGAACGAGCACAACTTCCGTATTTACAAAATAAAATCACCACGGGCGGACTAATCCTAGCTCTATACGGATTTATTTGTACAAAAATGCTGTCAAACTATCATTTATGACTATTCTATGACTAAACTATTATATTTATGACTATGACTACGCCTACAAACGCAATACAAGAAATAAATAAATAAAAACGTATTTTATTCTGAAATGTAAACATCACTTCCTGTTGCTCAAACCATGTAGCTTATTTACGAGAGAAGATCAAGGCAGCAGTCTCTCTACAGTTGTTCTCCTTCTTCCACCGAATGAATTGTTTTGTTCTGACTTCACTTGATTTATCGCGCGATCTCGCACGTGTCTCGGAGCAGCGCATCTATTCGGACCTGAGCTGAGCGCAGGTAATGGAAATTGGACTCGCTCAGCTGCGACCTGCGGAGCGGGGCGGAGCGGAGCCGCGTGTAGTGTATTTTTGGCGTTAGAGAACTGCAGCGCAGGCATGCTCAATCGATCTGCACACTGATCGTTCTATTTCCGGTTTATTGACCAATAGAAGAGCTGGATTTAGAAAGCAGCCCTCCTCATTAACATACCGACGAGGCAGAAATGCAGCGAGAAAACAATACAGAAATAAATGCAGCTAACAATACAGCAATAAATAAATACAGCAATAAATATAGCAAACGGAAAAACAGCGAGAAAAAGGCAAAGCAAAATATCTATTGTTATTGACGGAAACTCATGTGTAAGGAGATATAAAAAAGAATATATATATTTATGCTTTTATTTCTCATGTGTAAGGAGATATAAAAAAGAATATATATATTTATGCTTTTATTTCTCATTAAAATATATATTTCTACTTTGATTTATATATTTATTCTTTTATTTATTATTATTTAGGATATATATTTCTACTTTAATTTATATATGTATTGTTTTATGTCGGATATATATTTATTCTTTTATTTATTATTTTGACAGTTTGGTCCTCCATAGCCTACGAGTCCTACTGCAAAAATAAACTTAAAAGCAAAACAACCTGAACATTAAAAAAAAAAAAAAAATTGTTCACAATCCTGAGGTTTTCTGCTGTGAAAATTCCATTTGCTTTGGACATTACCATAGAGGTTGAAGAAACAAAATGGCATTTAAACCAGATTTTTCTGTTTTTGACTCTGAAACGGATACTGACTTTCTTCAATTTGTACCACTACATCAGAGAACTCCAGACCTCCATCAACAGGTTCTAGAATTAAAAGATGACGTCCAGCAGCTGAGGGATGTCCTTCAAACTACATTGTCCCTACAACAGAAATTGCTGGATCATCTAGATGGGGTTAATTCCTCTGGGTCTGGTGGACTTTCTACACAACAGCCTCCTGCACCTCCTATAGCCACCTCAACACCATATGTGCCTCCTGTGAATGTGGATAAACCATGCCCTTATCCTGGAACTCAGAGGGACCTGCATAGCTCTTTCCTACAGACTCATTCAGCTGAGCTAACCAACACCACAAGAGTGATCGCTGCTGCACTACATCACGCCAAGCTGGAACCACCAGTATTTGCTGGGGATGGGGAAGTGCAGGCAGAGGACTGGTTACAGGCTGTGTCAGCATACAAGTCCACTCTGAATTTAACAGATGTCCAGATTCTGAATGAGTTGCCTCATTTTCTAACAAAAGAGCCTCGTAAGTGGTTTAACGCCCTTAGTACACACATTAACTCATGGGGGCGCTTCTGCCAACTTTTCAGAACAGTCTTTCTGCCCACTGACAACCAAGAAAGAATTCTCAGAGGCATACTAGACCGGGTTCAGTCAGTTGATGAACCACTCCCAACATTTGTAGCTCATATGTTGAGTGAGTTTAACAAACTAAGTTGCCCACCACCCGAAAAAGAGCGTATTCAACTAATATGTAAACATTCACTTGAAAAATACAGGGTGGCGCTGTATGGCTCACCTGTGTCTTCTGTGATGGAGTTGCTGCTCAGGGCTCATGAATTACATGCTGTGCTGGGACCTGATAGCCAACAGAACCTTCAAAAGAGACACTGGAAGCAGCAGAGAGCTGAGCCACACTGTTATAAGTGCTCAAATCCTGGATATACAACAAAAACATGTCCTGCTTGTAACCAGGGCCATGTTCAACAACATGTGTCAGCCCGGTTCCATAATGAGCTTACTCCCACTACTTTGGACACACCTGAAGCCGAAACAGACAATAGAAGCTTCAGTCCATCTGTAGATGCAGCACCCCAAAGGCCATCGGGAAACTTCAGGGGGGGGAGGATATTTCGTCGAGGCAATCCTCCCTCCAGACGTTAACTGAGCCTCACCTTTCCACAAGTGAATTCCACATTCTTGGTCATGTGGAGGACAATGATTCTACTGCCACCTGGAACACCCCATTTAAGACTAAGCTGAACTTTAATGGAACCTGCATCGAGGCGACTCTGGACACAGGCGCTTCACTTTCGGCTGTGCGTGCAGATCTCATTGAAGTTAATAGGATTGGTCCACAAAAAATACGTCAGTGGCAGGGTCCGCCAGTGAGCCTAGCGGACAACGCTCCTTGCCTTCCAGATGGTGTGGCTTGGCTAAGTATTGGCTTTATGAACAAGCGCTTTTATCAACGCTTCGCCATCATCCAAAACCTGTCTTCCCCTTTCATATTAGGGATGGACTTTATGATGAGAGCCTCAGTAACCATCCATATACCGACAAGGACAGTTTTTATTGATGACAGTCCCTGTCCTGCCTTGGATGAAAATGAGGACCACAGTCTTGACCTTTTTCCTGCTGAACAGACTGTTATGTCACTGAACATTTTGTCAGACACTATGGAGTCAAAAGTGGCTGAGGCGAGCCTGGAGGAAACACAAAAATCAGATCTGTATGATCTTCTTTCCCACCACAGCTCCACCTTTGATGGACATCTTGGACACACTACAAGGGCGGAACATGTAATCGATACCGGAACCGCCAAGCCCATAAATCTTCCCCCTTATCGCTCATCGCCAACAAAAAAACGTTTAATTGAGGATCAAGTGCAACAAATGCTGGAGGACAACATAATTGAACCCTCTACCAGTCCATGGGCGGCTCCAGTGGTGATTGTGAATAGACCTGGTTCTGATCCAAGATTCTGCGTGGATTATAGAGGTTTAAACCAAGTCACACAAAAGGACTCCTATCCATTACCACGAATTGATGAATCCCTCGACTTTCTGGCAAGAGGAAAGTACATCTCAACCCTGGATTTGGCTCGAGGATATTGGCAAGTTGCTGTTGCAGAGGAATCCCGACCAAAAACAGCTTTTGTGTCTCACTGTGGCCTCTACCAGTTCCGTGTGCTGCCGTTTGGGTTATGCAATGCGCCAGCAACATTTCAAAGGCTCATGAACTCTGTGTTGGCGGGCCTGATCTACAAAACATGCGCTGTGTACCTAGATGACATTGTGGTGACATCTCCCACATTCGAGCAGCACTTAAAAGATTTGGAGGAGGTCCTGAACAGACTTGAGGCAGCTGGCCTCACGCTAAAACTGAAAAAATGTCAGTTCTGTCTGAGTGAGTTCATATTTTTGGGTTATCGCATCACACCTGCAGGCATAAAACCTGACCATGATAAAATCAAAGCTGTCATTGATTTTCAGTCACCATCTACAGTAAAACAGGTCAGACAGTTCCTTGGACTCACTGGCTATTATCGGCGCTTTGTCAAAGATTATGCACGGCATGCTGACCCACTCCATAAACTCACACAGAAGGACACTGTTTTTCACTGGGATGGCAACTGTCAGCAAGCCATGAATGTTTTAAAAGACCGAATCACGTCAGCCCCCGTGTTAAGATTTCCAGACTTTGCTAGACCCTTCTATGTTCATGTTGATGCCTGTGACCTAGGATTGGGCGCTGCTTTGATGCAAAAAGATGAAGAGGGCCGAGACATTGTAGTGTCGTATGCAAGTCGTTCTCTACACAAGGCTGAGAAACCATACTCAACCCCTGAAAAAGAATGTTTGGCCATCATTTGGGCTCTGGAACACTTCAGACCATATGTTGAGGGCCTTCACGTGACTGTTTTCACAGACCACAACAGCCTTAGGTGGCTCATGTCCCGTCCAAACCCTTCTGGCCGGCTGGCTAGATGGTCTTTGAGACTACAAGACTTTGACTTTTCAATTGTTCACAAGCCGGGACAACACAATGCAGTTCCTGATGCTCTTTCCAGGAATCCCCTGCCAAACCAAAGTGACACGCCCATTGATATCCTTCCAGAACACGCTGTTATAGGCAGTTTGGACCTCCGTTCACTGCCCCCAGTGTTATTATCGGATCGTTCGCACATGAGGCAGCTACAACTGGACGACCCTGTGACGGGTCAGCTCCTTAGAGACATCGAATCAGACTCATCAGTTCTGATGGACAATAAATCCCAAGAACAATACACTGTCTATGACAGTTTGCTGTATTACAGGGACCAAAAGACTATGTGCAGTTTGCACCCATTAAAGGAACTCAAACTTTTTGCCCCAGCATCTCTTCGTGGAACCCTGCTGAGCTATTACCATGACCACCCCACTGCTGGCCATCTTGGTGTTTCCAAAACCCGGATGAGACTACGACACAGGTTCTTTTGGCCTGGCATGGCAGGTGATGTCAAACGTTATGTCACCTCTTGCTCGGTCTGCCAACTCACAAAACCAAGTCAACAGAAACAAGCTGGTCTCATGGTCCCTATTGTGCCCAAAAAAACCTGGGAATACACAGGAGTGGACTTTGTGGGTCCCTTGCCCCGTACTCAATCAGGGAATGCTTATTTGCTGGTCTTTGTGGACTATTTCTCGAAGTGGATTGAGGTGTGTGCAGTTAGAGAGGCCACAGCCCAGGTTGCAGCTAGCAAGTTCTTAAGTGAAATATTTGCTAGACATGGTAGCCCCACCTATCTCATTTCAGACAGAGGTTCTCCCTTTGTTAGTGAGTTGTTTGAACACACTGTGTCAGCTCTAGGCTCAACACATAGGCTCACTACAGCTTATCACCCGCAAACAAATGCAACAGAGCGTGTAAACAAAACACTTAAAACAGCTATCCGCGCCTATGTGAGTGACAAACACACCGCATGGGACAAGTTTTTACCACAAATCTGTTTTGCACTTCGCACAGCTCCGCATGACAGCACAGGTCTTAGCCCATCCATGATGTTGTATGGTCGTGAGCTGGACACGCCTCTCGACCTAATCACTCAACCAAGCTGTGATGGACTGGATGACCCAGACGTGCAGTATCCAGAGACTCTTAGAGCCACCCTCAGGGATGCTCATCACCACGCCAGGGCTACGTTGGATCTCAGCCACAAAAGACAGAAACACTACTACGACTTGAGACGCCGCCATTCTGCCTTTGAGATTGGTGATCTGGTTCGAGTGAAGTCTCACCCAAGGTCAGATGCTTTGGCTAATTTTACAGCTAAACTGGCACCGCTGTTCAAAGGCCCCTTCTGTGTCAGTCAGAAACTTAGCGATGTGAACTACAGACTAAATGATGTTGAAACAGGAGCTGATGCTGGAGTTTTCCATGTTGTGAACATGCAGCCGTTCCACACTTGGGACTCTGCCGGCTCCAAAAAGACTGCCGGTGCGGCTGCACAGGCAGATCACACGTACGATGACTTTGAGGATGATTCCCCTCTAACTGAAGCCGTCCCTGACCTCCCTCCAAGTGATGTGCCGAATGACATTCACCACTCACAGACGCCTCATGGGGTCGATGACACCAATGTGGATGAGACTGAGTTTGACCAAGATTCAGATTGCGCTGGACGTTACAATCTGAGAGCCCGGCGCCATCCCAGGATAACGACTGGTTGGTCAGACCATAAATGGACAAATATCTACCATACTGACAGGCTTAACAAGGTGTAAGGTTATATTTATTCAGGTTAAGGGATGCATGTAAATTTCAGTTAAATGTGTTGTGTTGAAATTTCCTGTAGTTACCTAACAATCAAAAAAAAAAAA
>JBBPBX010020724.1:32292-43084 GCA_038048925.1 Garcialebias charrua | reverse complement strand
GGGTGATTTCCTACAAGACAGCACAATCAGCTGTTCTCCCTTGTGTTGTTTCGAACTGCTCTGGTGAAAACCTGCACTACCAGTGGTTTGTTGTTAGAGAAAACCACCATTTTTATGTCAACTTGACACAGAGGCACAGACTGGACGCAGCATCTCTACAGATTAGTTCACTGAATACCAATGACAGCGGCGTCTACTACTGCGCTGTCAATTCAACAAGTGGAAAAGAATGCTGCCGACATCACGTAGGACTGGGAACAACTCTTGTGGTGAGAGGTAAGGAGGTGGTAGAAGTTGACTCGAGGGCTGAAGAATATCCCACGCTTAACTTTCTTGAACAAGATCTTTTCTCTTTTAGGGTATGTGAAACCAGAAGTGAGACAGATCCTTCTGTGGCTGTCCTTCACCCTCTTGGCCATCTACAACCTGGCATTAGTGGCACTTTGTATTCTGAAAAAGGTGACTCGTGTTTATCCTAAATTATTATTTTTTGCTAAGTTTGATCAGAGTTGGTACGACTAACTGAGTTTGAGCTTTTTGTTGTAGCACGGATGCAAAATTACCATCTGCAAGCAGACGTCCAAATCAGACAAAGCAGTACGTGTGTTTTTTTCCCCTAACGCCACTAAAACAACTAAAGAGGAAGAAGAGTCAAAGCTTCTGTTAATTTTTGACAAGATTATCAAAACACCAGAACTCACAAACACTTGATTTTATTATAAAAGCAAGCGATGCGTTTGTGTGTTCACTGTAAATCTCTACGTTTGTCCCCGAAACAGGGCAGTGTGAGAAAAAAGACCCAGTTTCATGATGTTCTGCAAGAACTGCACAGCAGAGGGAACTTTACCAAGAGCAAACAAACCAGAAGAAGCCGTCCTCCGGTTGGGGTAAATATCGTTGCAGCACGTTGGGGAGTCAGATTTACTCAACGCAAAGATTGCAAAGAACTTCTGCAGTTCTACGTTTCCTCACTGACTTTAATGACCTTCCAGGAAGTAAACGGCGAAAGCAACATCTCCACTGATGACATCTACCAGAATGTGTGAAATACGGCAGATTTGCATCTTTCTGACCGGGAGGATACAAAGAAGACATGAGCAGTGAACTTCAGCACAGACTTTACTCATCTGGAGGCATAAACGTCACATCAGTGCTCCAGTTCTCTTCGAACCTTCAGCCTCTGCTGTTACACAGACTGGATCTCTCTGTGCCGTTTCCCATTCTTTCAACTCGTCCATTCACGCTCATTCTTGAGATTTCATTTTAGGAATTTCTGCAACAGAGAGTGGAGAATTAGCCGTGTGAAATATGTTTGGTGATCCAAGTCCCGTTGTGTCTGTTCACCTGGCTTATAGGTGTTTTCTAACAATTTCTAAGAAAATACGACAAGTTAAAGAAACATATGTGCCATTAATCTGAGTTAATGCTCTGAATTTCTTCATATTCAGCTTCTAATGAGCCAGACACATCTTTTAATGTAGTTTTGGTCAGTTCTCCATGCTTCCTGACAGTCTGACAAAGTTTTCCTCTGGACTTATGGCTGTTTTTCCACTCATTCAATCTGATCATTTGGGCCCAACCAGGCATAACCAGCAACTGCCTGTCAAAAGGACTGAATTTGTTCATTTTGCAGAATCCACAATACAGTATATATATATATAAAAATAACAGTTTGACACTAAAGTGTTTTATCACCAACAAGGTGAAAACTTGTCTTGGCATGGTGTGCTTAAAAAATATGACTTTACATCTGTAAGACTGTTATCTTTTGCATTTTTATAGATGGGAGTAAAAACAATGGGTACGAACACTTCTTTGCAACAGGAAGTGAGTAATAAAGTGCGTATAAATCTAATCAGTCTGATAATCAGGTCAGAGGTTTGAACCTTGCAAGAGAAAAGCTGTAACAGGCTATAAATTGAAGTTTTAATTCATGTGAATAATGTTACTAGTGTGAAGTCATATCAACAGGAATATAGATGCTGTGTTCATGTTGTGTAGTTACAACACTGATGCATCATTTAAGTTTTATACCTGTTTTAATTCATTCAATCAACTATTTGATCAAGGGCAGCGCAATAAACAATGTTGCATGGTAAAAGCAAAGCAACTGTTTTGTACGAAGGTTTTTTTTTTTAGCCACATGCTAATTTGCAAACTCAGTCCTTGGTTGGACTGTTTTTAAAAGCAGCTAAAATAGCTGCTTGGATGATTTACTGAAAACTGTTCTATTTGAAACAACTTCCTCTGGACTGGATTAAAGAATAAAATAAAATAAAAAGCAGCCAGAATTCAAAGAAAACATTTCAGAAGGTTTAGAGATCACTTACAATAAAAAGACTCGGAACGTAGTTAAGAATGTTGCACAGCATGAATCGTGCTCGGAGCAGAACATCTTGTAAATACATTTTAATTAAAAGACTTCACATTGATTGGATCACAGGAAGAAAGTTTCATACGAACAAGACAAATTCCCTCTTTAAAAAGAAACGGTCACATTTTTAAATTCACATTATTCTGATCCACGTGTACTGCATGTGCACATTTTGTACCGTTATAATAATTAGATCTATTTCTGCTCGGTGCAAACACACGGACCCACTGGGTACTCGTTTCCTCCCACAGACCAAAAACCTGCATGTTCGGTTAATTCCCTCCAGGTGAGGGAGTGAAAACGTTTGGTCTAAATGTGGTCCTGTGGTGGACCCCCCCGTGACCCGGAAAGGATTTGTTTTACTTTCAGCTGCTCCCTTCTTCAGGGGTCACCACAGCGAACTAACTCACATGAAGACTCTGCAATTGTTTTCAAGCCCAACGCCTTTCCCGACGCAACCACAGAGCTACCACATCCCTCTGTGTGGAGCAGAGGGCTGCCATCTAGAGTGCCTGGGGGAGCAGATGGTGGGGGTTAAGGGCCTTGCTCAAGGGCCCAGTGTGGGGCACATGAGGGTGGAGGCAGGTGTGGGTGCTTCACCTTTCACACCAACATTCTGATGTTGGTTTGGGGAGTTGAACCGGCGAGCTTCCGTTCCCAGGCTCGCCTTCTCTAAGCTCTGCACCACCACTCCCCCTGTGGAAAGGATAAAGCAGGTCAAGGTAAAACTGCGAGAGAGTCTCACTTCTGGATGTTTTTTTTCTTTCCCTTTTTGTCACAAACTGTGAAATAGTGATGCTGTGAAGCACATTTTCACTCAAATTTCGTGTAACTTCATGTGCAAGTGAACGCAACACGTAAACACGATGATCTGGACCATATAACCGTTGCCATTTAAATTAAAAAACCCACTGACATGATTTAACTTTTCATAAAATGGCTCAACATAAATATCTTGTATCATTCAACTATGTTCGTTTTTGCAAACAAACTTACTGTAAATAAACTTAATTTTGATTTAAAATTGATTTAAAACATTGCGCCATGTTTATTCATGGGAAATCCAATTACACGCGAATGCACCATCTGTGACATAGTGTGGGGCAGAGCTTGTCAGTGCGCCTGTCAGCTGCTTGCCAGCAGATCAAGTTTTTTTTTTTCTTGAAAAATGCAGTTACATTGTGTTGCATTTTGGTGTTCTATCATCAGTGAACAAGTGAGCCTTTTCACTTTCCCAAAAGGGTTAGGGTTGCGAGGTGCTGACCGACATCTTTAACACCTCACTTGCCCTGGAAACAGTTCCCACCTGCCTGAAGACCGCCACCATCATCATCCCAGTCCCAAAAAGCTCCACAGTGACTGGTCTGAATGACTATCGGCCGGTGGCTCTCACCCCGATAGTTGCAAAATGCTTTGAAAAACTGGTCATGACCCACATCAAGACGTCAACATCAATGAGGACCCTCATCAGTATGCGTACTGTGAGAACCGATCAACAGAGGACGCAATCTCCTCTGTGGTCCACACTGCTCTCACCCACCTGGATCAGAAGGACTCATACGTCCGTCTGCTCTTTGTGGACTTCACATCTGCCTTCAACACCATGATCCCCCAAACTCTGATGGACAAACTATCCACACTTGGACTAAGCCCCTCTGTTTGTAACTGGGTACTAGACTTCTTAACAAACAGACCACAGTCCGTGAAGATCCACAACTTCTCCTCCTCCACCATAACCCTCAGCACTGGCTCTCCTCAAGGATGTGTGTTGAGCCCTCTTCTGTTCACTCTGCTCACATATGATTGTACAGCCACACATCCAGGCTGTCATATTGTTAAGTTTGCAGATGATACAGCGGTGGTGGGATGCATCACAAACAATGATGAGTCCAGCTACAGGCAGGAGGTGGAACACCTGGAGAGCTGGTGCAAAGAGAATAACCTTCACATGAATGTGAGGAGGTCCTGCCCCAAGTGGAAGAGTTTAAGTATCTCGGGGGGTGCTCATTAGGTAGATCGCGATCTACTGGTAGATCTCTGAGGTAGTACAGGTAGATCGCAGCATGGCATTAAAAAAATGTCTGTTCAGTGCCCTGAGATTACTTCTTTTGTGAATTGACGCTATATAAATAAACCGAATTGAATTGAATCTTAGAACATCTTTACTCAGCAAACGCAACAGTTTAGGTCAAAATACTATAATTTTAAAGCCACAGTACTGTACTATAGTTCATAATGTCTTATCTGACAACCCGACTGACATGAAAAACTACAGCCTTTTTCATGTAAACCAGCTTATTTTTTGTTTATTACCCCCCCCAGTAAACATTGAAAAATCACTAATGTTTCCACAGGTTGTTTTCGTGTAAACGGGACCTTATAGTAGGTAGATCACTTTGACTTGATCATTTCAAAAGTAGCTCGCATGCTGAAAAAGTCTGAACACCCCTAGATGTTATTACTGTTTTTCACTTACATTTTATTGTTGGATGCAACTGGGACCCTGTGTACATAATCTCGTTTCATCACATGTACCACATGCGGTGCAAATGACAATAAAGATTCTCTGACTCTCTGAAAAGATGAAGTACTTTGTCAAGAATGCAACAAAGCTGCACCACTCGGACGCCTGCCTCGCTCCACCTGAAGTTCAGGCTGAATGGTAAGTCTCATATGGCTGCAGTCCTAAATTAGATCCTGCTGTTTTTTCTTCCATCACCCAAACTATTTTCTGCTTCCCAAACTGAAGACAAATAGCTCAAATCTTCACATAGATTGCTAAATTCGTCGGGTTTTAAATTGTCTGCTATTAAAGAGACCAGAGCCCTCTGCCTCACACTACGTCACTGATGGTGCATTCGCGTGTAATCGGATTTCCCATGAATAAACAGGGTGCGAAGTTGAAAATCAATTTTAAATCAAAATTAAATATATTTATGTTTGTTTGCAAAAACGAACATAGTTGAATGATAAAAGCCATTTTATGCATACCGTAGTTACAAAATCATGTCAGGGACGCTTTAATCCATGCATACAATAAAGGTGGATTAGTGTTAATTGTTGCACGTTTTCATTCTGTTTCCAAATAAAAATGAGCCCAAACTCTCAGCAAGTGCCTTCCAGCCTAACGGCATGTAATTTGTATTATTACATGTTAACATCGCTTTCATCAAAATAATTTACATGTCTCTTAATTTGTGATGCAACAAACATGAATAATAATATGCTGCCAACATGAAGAGCTTGAACCAGGACAATCGAAATATACCGGTAGTGCTCTCCTGTGCTAAAATCGAACATGACGGCCGTCATAACGAGGAAAACAACATCAGCTCTGGAATGTAAACATCCTTGGATTCAAACATGACATGAAACTTGACCAACTTTGATTCAAAGTGCTGTACATCTGTAAATGTCTGAGGAAATGGTTCTGCTGCTTTAGATCAAGTTTCAACATCAACACACGTGCTGACTCACTAAAATTGCACCTTTCTGCTCCCTTTTTTTATTCCCCCAAAGCCCAGCAGGACTTTTATAATTATCATAGGAAAATCAAACGTGACAGAGAAAATGAAACTCTGTCTGAAGGAGTAATAACCTTCATACTAACTGACTGGAAAACAAGTAAAAATCAAGAATCAGGACTAAAGAATTACAAGAACAGTTTCCAGCCTCAGCCACTGTGATTCACAAACATCTCAGTTCGGTGCCATACTCGGAGGAAGTGAAACATTTACATTTGATTTTAGTCTCACCAGTATTTATGTCATCAATCAGCGGCCACATTAAGGTGAGTAACCTTGACATGGTTTCGAGGTAATTCTTTAAGCATTTACCCACATCCCAACAACATAAGCTGCTTCCTCAGCATTCTGAGAACGCAGATGTTAGCTGTCTATGTACTTTGCGTCCACGTTGTGACTGTTGCGGATGGAAAATGGCCACCAAGCCAGGACTTGTACAGCAGCAACACCCATGGGCACCAGACAGACCAGGTAGAACATGACACTGTGGAGGCCTTCCAAAGCACTGGAAACAAGGAGACACAAAGTGGTAGCAGTTTTATTTACAGCTACACCAACATTTAAGCTCATTCCAGGGAATTAGATTATGGAATGGCTTGGAGAATGTAGTTAAAAATGCCAAGTCAATGTTTACATTTAAGAAAATGATCAAAATGAATTTGTTAAAAAAATATATATGAAATGACGTAATGTGTATTGTATTAGTTAGAAAATTAGAAAGAGTTAGTCATTTTGTACTGTTGGTGGAAGATTATTATTGTTTAATCTGATTAGAAAGAGTAAGTCATTTTGTACTGTTGGTGGAAGATTATTATTGTTTAATCTGATTGTTTGAAAAAAGGGGCAGATATAATAAGATTTATTCTTCTTTCTGCTACCTTTCATTTTTTTATATTTTGTACGTTATCATTCATGGGATTGTCTTGTATTGTGTTTCTTTTGTAAAAAAAAAAAATGAACAAATTTAATAAACAAACATAAACATAAACCAACATTTAACATTAAAATTTAACAGTCTGTTCTTGGACGGTGTCTGATTCTGCCAGAAATGTCTCCATAAAGCGTTACTGAGTGACAGCCATTTTGTTTATTTTAGCTACTGTTCAGCTGCTTTGAATTTTTGGCTACAATTTAGCTTTTTTTTTTTATTTATTTATTTTTTTAAGTTCAGCTCTTCCAGGACAATCCTTCTATGATTTTTGATATTGGTGCAACTTTAGCTTTTTGAAATATTTAGCCTTTTCTGTCACTTTTTTCCCCTCAAAGAAAATGAATTTAGCTCATTTTACATCGTTCAAATCTTTAGATCTGTTTACAACCTTTAACCGCTTCTTTCACATTTTGTTCCTGTTCAACTTCTGTCAGCTTCTTTGTGCAAATTTTAAAAAAATTTCAGCTACTTTCAGAAGTTTTTCAACTTTTTTATGCTCCTGTCTGATTCTTTCTACAATATTTTTGTGCTTCTTCTAACTTCTTTCTGCTAATTTCAGTTTACGTATTATGCTTCTTTCAGCTTCTTTCTGCAAATTTGAGCTTTTTCTTCTATTTCAGCTACTATACAGCTGTTTTTATGCCAATTTGTTTTTTTCAGGTAACTCCACATTTTTTGCACTCATTTCAACTGTTTTTTTTTCCAGCTTACTGAAATGTGCTCTCTTCACTTCCTTCTGGTAATTTAAACTTCTTTTTAGTTACCGGTACTTTGCTGTTTTTTGCTCACTTTTCAGATTTCTACTTTTTGTGCTCATGTCTGCTTCTTTCAGCCTAACTGGGCAAACATGTTTTGTTTTCTTCTGCTAATTTAAGCTGGTTATAGCTTTTCAGCGAACTTCAGAAATTGTTTTAGCCAATTTCAGCTGTTTTCAAATAAATTCAAGTTTGTCTTGGTAATTTCTGCTACTTTCAGCCTACAGTATTTTCTGGTGTATAGGTCGCACCGGTGTATAGGTTGCATTGTCCAATTATCACCAATAGATTGGAAAAATCCCTAGATAGGTCGCACCGGTGTATAGGTCGCACCTACGTTTAGCTCTGCTGCAAATGTCTGCCACAGGAGCGCACAGCAAGGCTTTTAAGAAGATTAACACTTAAAAACAATTATTTGTTTGATAAAAATTATAGCAAATATGTGTCTGAGCTGAACTTTTCCTTAATAAATGAACGTAATTGTGAAATGAGCTGGATTTAAAAATTGTTTTGCCGAAAGTGATAACAAGCCATATATAGGTTGCACCGGTGTATAGGTCGCAGGCCTTGAAAAAACCCATAAAAGGTGCGACCTATACACCGGAAAATACGGTAATTTACTTATTTCTGTTCATTTCAGCTTGTTATGCTCCTTTCAGCTAATTTCAGCTTTTTCTGCTATTTCTGCCGATTCCTTCAACCTTTATTTCTACAGGTTAGTCTCACTGAGTCACGAGGACTCATTTACAAGATACCTGTTTTGACCAGTTTCTATTTTGAGGTTTTTTTTCAGCTAATTCCACATTTTAGGTCATTTCAGCTCTTTCCACTTCCTTCTCATAGGTTAAGCTTCTTTCTGCCTTTTCAGCTACTTTTAAATATTTTTTGTGAACTTTAGCTTATTTTTACAACTGATTTCCTAACCTTTGTGCTTATTTCTGCTTATTTAAACCCATTTCAGGAAATATGCGTTCTTTCTGCTTTCTTCTGCTAATTTAGGCTTGCTCTTTCATTTCAGCTGCATTTCAGCATGTTTTTAGCTAATTTAGCAGTTTTCACTAAGTTCTTCTGCAATAAGCATTCACACTGCATTTTCACAGGAAATGCAATTTCTCAAGATTTTAGTTACCATTTAGTTAATTTTAGCGTTTAGCTTGTGATCTTCTATTAACTATGGTTTTCACCTTATATTTAACTCTTTTTAGCCTGAATCCTGGTTATTTTAACTGTAACAATCTAGTTTTAGCTTCTTCAGCAAATTAGATCAATCAGCACTCAGCGTTCACACTGCCGTATCTTCTTGCTTTTTGTTTTGTTCTAATGAGTCCCCACCCCCGCTGATAGAATATCTGATCATAAAGAAAATATTGTTTCCTTCTTTGAATTATGACATCACAGGTGACCTTTGGAACATGAGATTTAATAAAGTGCCTTCACTTTATGCTGCAGAGCATGTTTCTGATTCTGATGCCGGGTCAAGCTGTCCCCCACAGATACAACCATCTGGGTTTGACGCTCTTGTGTGAAAATATGTTGATAAGCAACAATGGCTTCATCTGTACAGCAGATACATTCTGATGTCTTTCAATGGGGAAAAAAGTCTATTCCAAGGAACCTCTGCTCAAATTTTTCACATTATGTATATAATATTTGATCAAACATGTTCCCTGTCTTAATTACTGTTTTAGAGTAACCACCATCGCTCGTTCTCATCTCTGACACCAGTATGGACAAGTTAACATCTTACCGCGTTACTATCATGAAATTTATCAAGTAAACAACTTTTATCTTTTAAAAGAATAGATAAAAACTAGACTGAAAGCCCATATTATAATAAGTTTTAACAATTAAACAATTGTTTAATAATTATACAATAATTATTAATTTAACAATTAATTTAATAATAATTTAACAATTATTAAATATAATTATGTGACTCTAAACTTAACATTTCAAAATATACAAATGTGACATGAGGAGAGGTGCCTTCAACGGAGACTCGAGCTCAGAAACCACCGCTGGAAATCTCAGATTAAATAAGAAATTCACAATTTAAACTTTTAAGGCACTAAGATGCTGAAAAATCCATAATCTGTACCTTGGGTTTGAGTCCTGTCCTGCATCTTTCAGCTGCTCGTATCCAAACTGATTGAGGATTTTAAGAACGATCATCGGAGCCAGAGACTGAGCCGGTTTAGTGAACAGAGCATTTGTTCCAAACACCATGGAGGACAGAGGGGAACTGTGGAAACCACAGCAGGCGACAAGTCAAACATAATAAAGTCAAATTAATAAAATACAGTATATAAATATGTAAAGACAAAAAGAGATGTGTTAGCACTTGGAGTATGTGTTGGGGATGATGCTCAGCTATTACCAAATTAAATTCTAGCTCATAATCAGTACAATTGACTGAGTTATAGCTATTTTTTTTGTTGGCTAATGTCATTGAGCAGAGTGAACAATTACCCAAGTTGATCAGTTGTAGATGTACATCTGATGATTACTTCCTGAGAGTTTCCTTAAGATTTGTTCAGGCCTTCGTGAGTATTTTTGCTAACAGACCGTGTTAAGTCTAAGTTTTACACAAAGATGCTGCACAATGCGTGGTGCTCAAAATATGTGTTGTGAATGATGCTCAGATACTACCACACCAAGTTTTAACTCAAAAGTTGACTGAGTTACAGTAGTCCCGCGCTACTTCGCGGTTTGACTTTTACCGACTCGCTCTTTCGCGGTTTTTCAAAACAAGATTTCACACGAGAAAAAATATTGTACACGACTGTCAACTTTAATATTACTCACGTGATTGGGACAGTACGGGATACTGTACAGTAAAAAGTTAATGAAAAAATAAAACACTTCGGACAGGTGCCACCATTTTGTAGTTTTCTCTCAATAAGCCTACACTGCATCACCACTCATAAGGACTACATTTCCCAGAAGTCAACAGTGCCCCGACCAGAAGCCCCGTTGCCCTTTGCTGAAATACGTAGAGGGAAAGTTTTGATCTGATCTGAAAAAGTTTGGTTCTTTACAGTGACTTTGACACGCAACAGATTCAGAAAGCCACACAGAACCAGACCAGAAATGGACCAGAAATGGACCTCCAGACCCAATGGCGAACCCGAGAGCCGGTAGCTGGCCAACGAGGACTTCCAAGCAGTGACGCGCAGCCGTAGATCCGGCTTCTGTCTGGAGCCCACCA
>JBBPBX010020724.1:0-16593 GCA_038048925.1 Garcialebias charrua | reverse complement strand
GTGAGTTAAAATACTCGTGTCGTATGCAACAGGTGACAGTGTGAGTTCAAATTCTCGGGAAACAACAAATTTGGCTGTTCACCTGAAGAAGAAAAACGTCATTGATAGCCATGTTATGTAAGCTCAATATCTACAGTATTTTGTTTCTTTATAACTGAAAGGTAATCAGGGCACTTTTAAGTTAACTGGTTTAAAAAATGCACTTAAACATGAGAAATGTGAGACTAAAATGAATAGGTCATTTATTTTTATGCTTTCATTAATTAAGAAAAGATGTGTGTTTTTTTTAAATGCCTGGTGCCTGTAATCACAGAAATAAAATAGTGAAACCATATTTTTATTGTTTGTTAATTTATTTATATATGAATGAGTTGGGCATTTGATATCGCAATACTGTATATCGATTGCAGACTTGTGAATCGAATAGAATCGAAATCAAATAGTGAGAGACTTTGTGATAGAGAAAAATCGTATCATCATACAAACAAATCAATATAATACTGTATTCACATGTCTGTGTTCTCTGCTCCTTGTAGTCTCACTGTTCCACTAGCCTCCCTCTCATTCACACACATGTACTCCATCTCAATACAGCTGACTTTCATTCCTTTTTCACGTGCATACCTCCACCTCTCCAAGTTCTCTTCCACATGTTCTCTGTTCTCACCACAGGCAGAAGGTTGAGGAGCATTAAGTGAAAAACCAATAGAGACTGAGGAACAGCTTCTACCCTGAGTAGGGGTGTAACGATATGCTAAAATCACATTTTGGTTCGGTTCAGTTCCAAGAAGGGCTCAGTTCTGTTAATTTTTGGTACAAAAAATGGAAAAAGAAAGACTTAAAAAAATGTTTATTTTGAAAATATGCCAAGTAAACAATATGTTTGTATAAAAATAAATAAAAGCGGACCGTTTGGATAATATTTTAAATAAACGGCACTCTTTACAATAAATAAACTATACTAACAATAATAAAAATCTTAATAAATACAATAACAGGCAGAACCAGAACAATAAGCAGCAACAGACTGTTTACAATCTAACCAATCAAGTTTTAAGTTTTTGGCCAAAAAGACCAAGTTGTCCACATTTTCTGCCAAAAGCACAGACCTCTTCTTGGACCTGCTCCCACCTGTCCCTGGAAAAGTTCAGAGTTCAGTCATCACAGACTTCTTAGCTGGAGGTGATCTCTGGTGAATTTCCCTGAAGAGGAAGAAGACTCAGCTGCTGTCTCTGTCCCAGACTGGAAATAAAACACAAAGAGGTAAAAACAATGAGTTAATAAGATCATAACTTTAAATTTAAAAAAAGTTAATTAGATAATAATAATAATAGAATAACAATACCTCTTCTTCAACGGTTGTTATGAGGTGGTTGAATCTCTCTGTCACCATCATCATCATCATCATCATCATCATCATCAGGGCTTTAATCTGCTCCAGGGCTTGTTGATACTATCAGTTTTAGCTTTTTCATAAAGTGTTGCTACAACATTTTGACTGAAGTGTTGACGTGATGGATGTCGTCGTAGCGGGGCTCAAGAACTTTAAAGCTGACGCATCAACAACATTCAAACGTAGATCTAGAGCTATAAAAACTCCTACAGTCTGTGTTATTGCTTTGGACCGATCTGAATTACCTGATGAAGGTTGTTTAAATGCTGCTGCTGTTAGCGGTGTTTGTAACAAGCTGCTTTTCTGTAGAAGAGACGTTCATGTTCGGATGATATTGTTTCAAGCGCGTTAACAAGTTAGACGTGTTGCCTGCTGCAAATCCATTCTCCGTGAAACAACGTAGACACACAGCTTTGGTTTTGTTCACGTCTTTTAACAGGAAAGACATAATGTTCCCAAACAGGAGATGCTAGGCTGCTAATGCTATGCGTGCGGCAAGATAATAGCGCCGTGCTGAAACACGCTTAGGAATTTTAGTTCCATAGCGCATAATCTCTCGTTAATAAAATTTAATGAGTGAAAAATTGACCGAAACGATACGCAAGTGGACCGAACTGAACATGCCGTACTGAAACTGTTTGGTACACCCATGTGTACCGTTACACCCCTAACCCTGAGGGTGTTAGACTCACAAATATCTAACTAGGATAATCACTATAATGCCACTTGGTTGTTGATGCTGCTGACTATCCATGCTGCTGATCTGTTTCATGCTGCTGTGTTCATTCGTACTCATCTGCTCACACAGACTCCTGTTCGTGCTGCTGTTCGGCGTATTGTTTTTTGTTAATGTTATTGTAAATTTGTAAAGAGATTAATGAATGGTGATTTTAAAAAAGTGGCATTACACCAAGTACACCAATGCAGAATTCTAAATACGGAGCACTGAAGGTACTGGCTCCTGTATTCCTGGCTAAAAATCGGTAAGATCTTCAGAATTAAACCTGAAGTTAAGCCTGCGGGGGATCAAACCTGTGCAGAAGAATCCCTTTTTTCTCTGACCTGTTTTCACTAAACATAATCAGTCTTAAAGTCGCCGTGCTCTCAGCCTCAGGGTGAAAACTTCAACACCCAGAGATTCTCCGCTGTCTTCTCCCACACACTTTCAGACGCTCCGCCTGCTGTTTGACTTTAAGACATCCTTTGTTCTCCAGTGGTTTTCAGTCCAGCTTTTAACACACACTTCATCTAAATCCAATTTATAATTTCCAGCCCGAGACGAAGAAGGGTTACAATAATAAACCGGGACGTCTCTTGGATCTGAGGGTTTTATTCTCGGTCGCTGCTGATGTCATTCAGCCAGTAAAACGCCAAAAATATGACTTAAATGTAATTTCCAACCGACTCGTGGAATAAAAGCAAACAGATTTCAAACAAGCATCCCGACGGTGGATGGGACTGTTTCAATTTAATGGTTACAAAATAAAATCTAGACTTAAATAAACTGAGATGTTTTTAACAAACTTGTCTAAAACTTGTAAAAGCACAACAAAAATATAATTATAGACATTCTTCTTTCCTGATTGGAGGAGAGAAAGTGGATGATGATGCATTTGTCCATGTTTGTGCGTCAGTTTTACAGATACTGAGTTAAATTTACTGTGGTGGTAGCTGAGAGTAGTCCTGTTCTGAGTGTGATAAATGGTGATTTTGTTTGATTTACAACATTATTTTCTAGATTTGACCACAACAGCTCAAACAGACTCGGATCTCAGCTAAAAAGTGGCAGAAGATGTGCATCCTTCAAGGAATAAAGTTACTAGAACCTCCTTCTTCCACCTGCGTAAATCACTAAAATTAGAAACATCTAAAAATGATGCAGAAAAACTGGTTCATGCATTTGTCACGTCTAGACTGGACTATTGCAATGGTTTGTTATCTGGGTGTCCAAATACTTCTTTTAAAAGTCTTCAGTTGATCCATATTGCTGCTGCCAGAGTCTTAACTGGAGTTACTGGGAGAGATCATTTCTCTCCAGTTTTAGCTTCTCTTCACTGGCTCCCAGTCAAATCCAGAACTGACTTCAAAATCTTACTTCTAACCTACAAAGCTCTCAACAACCTAGCTCAATCTTATATTCAAGCTCTTATTGTTCCATATTTTCCTAACAGAGCACTTCACTCTCAGACTGCAGGTTTACTTGTGGTTCCTAGAGTTTCTAAAAGCAGAATGGGAGGAAGATCTTTCAGTTCTCAGGCTCCTCTCTTGTGGAACCAACTTCCAGTTTCTGTCCATGAGGCTGACACATTGTCCAGTTTGAAGACTTTCCTTTTTGATTAATCCTATAGTTAGGGTTGGCTTGTCGTGATGTCTTAAGTTTAGACTACTAGACGACAAATTGACCTAATTTCCTTAAATTAATTGTTAGAATTGAATAGTTTTCATTTGATACTATTTATATCTTAACATGTGATTCTTGACCTGCCATTGTGTATCTGTTCCTCTCAAACCCAGCTGGTCAAAGCAGATGGCCGCTTGTCCTGAACCTGGATCTGCTAAAGGTTTCTTCCTCGTGAGGGAGTTTTTCCTTTCCACTGTTGCCTTCATACTTGCTCAAGATGAGCGTTCTGTGATGGAGTTAAACTCAAAGCAGTCTGCTCCTCACATAAATAATGTTTAATTACATGTATTATTTTTTATATATGAACGTTTCTGTTCAGTGTCCTGAGATGACTTCTGTTGTGACTTGGAACTATATAAATAAACTGAACTGAACTGATAACTTGTTAGATATTACAGCTATTGAATACCCATCCAATCAATCAATCCATCCAACCATCAATCCATCATGAATCCATCAATTAAGCCATTCATCCTCGACGTCTCCTCCCAGTTGGACATGCCCAAAGCACCTCCATGGCATCCTTACCAGACGTCTGAACCACCTCAACCGGCTCTGCTCTGGGCTAAATTAAAAAAATGGATAAAAGACTAGCTTAAAGTCACAAAATGCAATGTAAAAGAAGCAAGCAGTTATCCATGAGTGGTCAAAGACAAGTTAAAACAATAAATCATACATAAAAACAGCAAAATAAATCTAGCTAAAACAAAATTAACTATAGGCTAGCTAAAAATATCAAAAGCTAACATAGAAAACAAATTTAGACCGTTTACATCATTCTTGGGTCACTGTCCAAAGTTTTTGCCCATCGTGAGGGTAGGAACGTAGATCGACCAGTAAACAGAGCTTCTCCGTGCAGCTCAACTCCCTGTTCACCACAACAGACCGGCATAACATACACAATACTGCGGAAGCTGCACTGACCCATCTGTCAATCTCACGCTCCATTCTTTTCTCACTTGTGAACAAAACGTTCACTTTTCCACTTGAACTCTGAACTAATGAATATTTAAATTCACAACATTTGTAACTTCGTCTAAAAACAAATGTGAAACGGCAGCATTGGAAAACATCACTTGCATATACAGTAGGCAGTTTTATGTTTATGTTTATTAAATTTGTTCTTTTTTTTTTTTTTTTTTTACAAAAAACACAATACAGTACAAAACAATCCCATAAATGATAACGTACAAAATACATAAAAATGAAAGGTAGCAGAAAGAAGAAAAAATCGTATTATATCTGGCCCTTTTTTCAAACAATCAGTTCAAACAATAATAATCTTCCAGTAACAGAACAAAATGAATAACTCTTTCTAATTTTCTAATTAACACAATACACATTACCAAAGGTGGGCATATGACCGCCAGGGACCGCTAATGCGCTAATCCGCTTACAGCGGACCTAACGTTTTTGTCAGCGTAACAGCGGAGTGACTAACTTTTATAATTCATAAGCGGATTTGTGCTATTTTTATTTAAAATGCAGTACTGCTAATAACTAATTATCTATCAGTAAAAACGAATAAACTTATTTACAGGCTCTTATGCTAGCTCCGTAGCTGCTTGTTTTACCTTTTTCCCCCTTGCTCCCTCACCGTAAAGAGCAGAGAGGAGGGAGGGTTGGAGGGGGAGAAGAGGGGAGAACAGACTCAGATCTACCATGTAGGCAAATGATGCCGTTGCCTGGGGCTCCCAATCAGCAGGGGCCCCGGCCCGGCCCGCCCCGGCCAGTCACCTACATCACTAACATTGCTCATGCTTGTTAATGTACATTTAACATAAAAATAATTATAGCTACGATGAAAACGATCATTAAAAACGCAATACAAAAACCGGTCGATTTCTGTATCCCCCTACTAAAAATGGACTATTCCATCTTGACATCTTCCGGGTCAGAGGTGAACTCGGGTGCTAACGTTTATGGCTAGCTGTTTGCGCTCGGTCTCTTCATAAATCCGCAGAGAACCCCGCTGTTTCAAGCCAAATTAACGCGGCCGGAGGATTGTATTGTGTGTTTTGTGTCCACCACTCGACGGTGAGTCGTTTGTTTTATTTATTTGGGTTCCTTTTATGTAGAAATGCGGTGGCGACACGCCCGTGTATTTGAGATTTAAAAGTGGTCTTAGGGATTAAAAGATCATTCTCATTTTGTTAATTTCGTGGCCGAATAGAATATATGTACGTAAAGTATTAAATAAATCCTTTGATTTTTGTAATTTCATCCTTTTAGGATCATTTTAGTTACTTTTCATTAAATCTGTTGACTGCCTATAGAATTTTGGAATTGGTTTAATTTATTTTTCGGTTGCGCAACAAAAAAGAAATTACTATTTGTTTTTTGAAACAATATTGAAGTAAATTAAGCTTAATTGACTCTTATATGAATTAAACTTGGATACAACTTGGAAGTGCACTTTAAAACTTGATCTCTAACTTTAATTTTACCTGTACTGTTGATGTGGTCTTTGAATTGAAGTTATAATAAATTAATAATGTAATAAACTTTATTTGTATAGCACCTTCCTGCAATGCCTTGCATTGACCAAGGTGCTTAACAGATATAGGATAATCTAAAAAAATAAATACAAAGTATGTGCATGTGTAATGAAGAATATAATTTGTACGTGCAGCTGTTAATACATGTAAAGTTTTTTTTTTTAATGTTTGTTGCTCTTTTTGCCAACTGTGATGTTTCTTCTGTCCAGGACTGTAAATATCCAGGTGGGTCAGGAGGAGTTAATGGGAAGCTGCTGCTGTGACGTAAGAGGTAGGATAAAGGTGTATAACAGTTCATGCACCGCTAGTTGGCAGTCTAGTGCAAATATTGCATAACTTGTTGGCTAGCAATTGTTGAATTTAATTAGCGGTTTAGAATTTAGCTTCCCCTAATTTTCACAAGACATTAGTGCTTTTGAAATTGCGGACCTAAATAAATAAATTAGTGCTTTAGAAATAGCGGAACTAATTTTTGGATTAGCGCTGCCCAGCACTGCACATTATGTTACTTCATATATATTTTTTAGCAATTTAGTTTTGATCATTTTCTTGAATGTACACATTGACTTGGCATTTTTAACTACATTCTCCAAACCATTCCATAATCCAATTCCCTGGATTGAGGTAGACCGTCCCTTCAAACTAGTTCTGTACTGTATTTTGGTTTTACAATTATCTCTGTTCCCTTAAGATTATAATAACTTTGTCTTTTAACAAAATGCATTTGGATATTTAAAGGTAATGTGTTATTCTGAGCCCTATACAGTACATAACTGATAAAATATTATAATCTACCAAATCATGGAACTTCAATATTTTCAGTTGATAAAATAATGTGCTTGATGGATGACGGTAATGTTTTCAAGTGATAATTCTTACAGCTCTTTTCTGTAAAACAAAAATAGGCTTTGTAATAGTTTTACACGCTTTCCCCCAAACATCAATACAATAAATTAAGTGTGGAACAATGATTGTGTTTTACAACAAATACAGAGTTTATCATAAAGTCTCTGACTTTGTACAGTACTGCAATAGATTTAGATATTTTTATTCTTACAGAATTTATGTGTTGTTTCCATGTCAGTTTGTCATCAATGATAACACCCAAAAACTTCACCTCACTCACTCTACAAATCTCAACACCCTCAATTTTGAATGGAACATCAACAGTTTTCTTTTTATTACTGAATATCATGTAATTAGTTTTTTCTAGATTTAATGATAATTTATTGAGTTTAAACCAAGTTTGTATTTTGACAAATTCTGTCTTTATCAATTACAACATTTGTTCTATATCTTTATGTTTTAGTTGCCTCTAACAACTTGTCCACACAGTTAATGTCACAATAAGAAAAATATATTACGGTAATCTTACACTAGTTTTTTATTTTTACTCTTGTGTGTATATGAGTAAATATGCTCTAAATAATATGCAAAGCTGCCAAAAGAATTACGATTCTCTGTTAAAATGGGGATGAATATTTGAGTAGAAGATCAATATTTTTATTCCCTGCCTTCAGTGTCTGTGTGTGCCTGGTTCTGCTCCCTTATTTAAGACCTTTTCTGGTGTAAACGCCCAACTTGCGAGGACTGGTAGTCTGTATAGGGACAAAAGGCTGGTCTTAATGAGATGGAACAACATTTTTGGGTTAAGGGTTAGATTTTAGGACTGAGGTGTAAATTAGGGTTAGGGTTTGGGTTGTACTTGCAATGGCTACAGTCAGTGTTCCCAATTGTCATTTTGTTTCCCGTTATGTATTTGGTACATAGTAAAGATCAGGTTTAGGATTGTACTTCTACTGGATAGACCCATGGTAAACACTGGAGTTAAGGTTTTGGTCGTACTGGTAATAATCAGTTTTATGGTGAAGATCAAGGTTGGGGTGGTACTGGTAATGGTTAGGTCCATGGTAAAGATTAGGATTAGGGTTTTACTTGCAATGTCAATGTTCCCAGTTGTCAGTTTCCCCCATGATAGATCAGGTCCATCAGGGTTGGGGTTGTACTGGTAATAATGTAATGGTCACTGATCAATTTATACAGCGTTAGATTTATTTCCATTTATTTTCATTGGTTTCCTTATCTTGTTATATTATCTACGCTGCAAATATGACCATTTATTATTAATTATTGTCTCCTGCAAGGTAACAAGTGTGTTCCAAATGAAAGTTTGAACTTGTTTATTTGTTTGTGTAAATTGTTTTGTAATAATATGTTTTGGAGACGGTGGGGGAGTGGACTTAAAAGGAGGAGGAAGTGACGGCGCTTGCTCTCTCTCTCTCTCTCTGACTCACCTGGGAGTGCGCACCTGCTGAGAAGGATTTTGGCGTGAGGCCGTTGCCCTGTGGACTGCCTGTGGACTGTGGATTACCTTGAGTTGGGATCGCTGTGGATTAGTAAATTTCTCCTTACCCAGGACTGCAGGGGAGGCACGCTAAAAGGACCTTGAGACTCTGGTGAGATTGTTTCTTTTTATTTCGGCGCGCCGACGCCTGGATGGATTGAGTGGGCGTTTCCTCATCTCACTTCAAACAAACTTTTTATCTGAGAGAGCATTTGGACTGAAAGTTGGTGCAGTTTGGGTTTTAATTTGGTTTATGGGGTTTGTCTGCAGCTATGTAGATGTTGGGAATGCTGCAGATATGTAAATGGTGGGGGAATGAAGCGTTCGGGTTTGTTTATGTGCACAACTGATTTGTTTGTTTAAATTGGGTATTAAATGTCATCACATGGCTAATATCAATAGATGTTTATGAGAGTTTTCTTGTATGTGGGGTGAATTATTTTTCTGTTTACTGGTTTATGCTTTCTGCTCAACCTTTATACGTTTTAAGCGCCGTCAGCTCCAGGCACTGCCCCTGACTAATTTAGCGTATATAATAATTAGTCCCCTTTTATCCTAGCGGTGGGGGGCAGGTTGTTATATTTGGTGGCCCGTGTGGGGAGCTAGTGTTCTTGTGGAGTGAGGCTGCTATGTATATTGTTTGGTTGTTTGAAGTAAAGCTAAATTAATTTCGACATAAGCATTTTACTTCATAGCCTCTCAGTTGATTTTGTTTTTCATTTACAAATATTGTAGGCCCAAATTAGTGTCTATAATTTTTTTGGTGTAGAGAAAGTAAGTGGTGGATTGTTGGAATAGTGGCTTAAATGCAAGTTGTTGTTTTTTTTTGATATTGTGAAGTCAGCATATTTTATATACATGACACCAACACATGTACATATATCATACAAATACTGATTTGTTGCATACAGCATCAGATTTCAGCGCCTGGAGGCCCTTAACTCAAACTATGTCAGCTTCAAATCATTCAGATTCCTCCTCTGAGGAGTCTGCGTCTAATCAGCATTCAGCACCCTTAGGGAAATTCGACCGGCATGTTACAGTCAGGCTACAGCCAGACAATCCTGATGTAACCCACTTATCCTCCATGCTCAGTAGCATGTATCTAGACCCATCAGTGGTTCAAGCAGATGCTGGGATTAACACCGAAACTGAGACATTAGCAGAACAACTCTCGGACCTCCAGCAGAAAGTTGAAGCCTTGGAACAACGCCTCCGAGATGCGATTGACAGCACCCTCCATCGTGAGGAGGGACTCAGGGCTGCTATTGACTCCTCTGCTGTTTTAATAAAGGAATACGTAGAGCACCACCTCCAGAAGTTGGACCAAGAGGTTGGGGCCTGTCTCAAGCGTAGGGATAAACGGTGGTCGGAGGAACTAAATCAAACAGTCCGCAAAGGTGCTCTCCCTTGGGGGCCGTCCACTTATTCAACTCCAGCTGCTCATGGGCCCGTTGGTGGACTGGCTGGGGAGAGAGACGCTAGCCAGGCATCCCATTATGCTGCTGCCAGACCCCCTATTAAGATGGACTTTCCTCAGTTTGGGGAATCCCGCAGCACCTCAGATGTGACTGATTTTATAGAGCAGTGTGAGAACTTCTTAACGCTCAGACCCTTGTCAGATGTGGAGCTCCTAGGCACACTAAACACTGTTCTGAAAGGACCCGCACGCAGCTGGTGGCTGGCGACACGGACAAAAATAAAAGATTGGGATGACTTTAAGGCTGCATTCCTGGAAGCCTTCCTGCCTACCGACTACCATGCTGAAATAGAGGAACAGCTCCGCTCAAACGTTCAAGCACCAAACCAGTGTGTGAGGGACTTTGCTTATGACCATCGAGCCCTGTGCTTAAAGTGGAGTCCGGACATGGCTGAACAAGAAATTGTCCGCAGAATCTTGAGTGCCTGCAACCCCAGACTGGCCAGTGGTCTAAGAGGCATCGTAACCACGGTGGAACAACTCGTGAAAGTGGGGTCGCTGATTGAAAGGGATTGGAGCAACTCCCGGGAATACTGGAATAGAGTACAGCAGGCCCATCCTTCGGACAGATCAAAGAAAACAGGAAGAAAGTCTGAACACAGCCAAGCTCGGGGACATGGAGGAGATGTGGCCATAGTTCAAGCGGTACTGTCCCTGCTGGTGGTTCCTGTAACTATTCGGGGAACTACAGGAGATGCTGTCCTCGACTCTGGATGTACTTATTCCCTCATGAAACAAAGCCTGTGGAAGAGGATAAGAACACCTGGTGAAACCCTGAGTAGAAGTGAAGTACCGAAGTTTGTCATGGCTAATGGACAAGAAAGTCAAGCAGAGGGAAAAACTGTCCTACTACTAGGATTTCATGACATCCACATCACCATCCCTGTGCATGTCATAAAGGATGAACAACTATGTATGCCATTGCTACTTGGGTTGGACTTTATGAATGCCAGTCAGATCGTCCTTAAGCCACATCTCAGGAGTTATGGGCTGCCGGATGGAATGGAATACATATTCAAGGTCAGATCACGAGATGAGCTGTGTTGGAAGGATGCACAGTTATATGTCAATTTTTACCTGGCTGTGGTGGAAGACTCACAGGCTAAAACACCTGCTGTCCCTCTTTTGGAAGACCAGCCTGAAGAGGTGCGGCCGCTGCTGCAGAAGTGGCCCACTGTTTGGACAGAGACTGTTGGAGCCACCGAGATAATTAGCCACCACATTGTGACGTCCGACGAGCTTCCTGTGAGACGCCGAGCTTACAGAGTGTCACCCCAAAAACAAGCTGTTATTGAGGCTGAACTAGAAAAAATGCTGCAAAACAACATAATTGAACCATCAACGTCACCATGGGCAGCGCCGGTGGTGTTGGTGCCACGGAAGGACGGCACACCACGCTTTTGTGTGGATTTTCGTGGACTCAATGCAAAGACTCTTCATGATGCATATCCTATGCCACTGGTACACGAGATCCTAGAGTCCCTGCGAGGTGCTCAAATTTTCAGTTCTTTAGATCTCAAGAGTGGCTATTGGCAGGTCGCTATGAGCAAAGAGAGCAAGAAAAAAACAGCCATGATTACTCACAAAGGGTTGTACCAGTTTAAGGTAATGCCTTTCGGCCTGAGGAACGCCGGCGCCACCTTCCAGCGATTAATGGAAACAGTTCTGGGAGAACTAAAAGGAAAAAACTGTTTTGTTTACATCGATGACATCATCGTGTTCTCTAACACCATTGAGCAACATCTGCAAGATCTCGAGGCTGTGTTTAAGAAACTCCATGATGCTCATCTCACCTTAAACATAAAGAAATGTTGTCTGTTTCAGACCAGTCTCAGATTCCTCGGCCATGTGGTCTCTGGAAAAGGAGTGGAGGTAGACCCAAGTAAAATCCAGGCCATCTCTAACTACCCACCTCCTACTGACTTAAAGGGTCTGCAAAGGTTTCTCGGCTTAGTGGGTTGGTACCACAAATTTATACCAAGACTGGCAGACTTGGTTGCTCCCCTAAATAATCTAAAAAAGAAGAATGTACCTTGGGAGTGGTCATCAGAGTGTCAAGCATCATTCGAACACCTCAAAACACTGCTGCAATCTCCACCAGTCCTTGCTCAGCCACAGTCACACCTTGGCTTCCAGGTACATTGTGATGCCAGCGATGTGGGACTGGGAGCTGTTCTGATGCAAACGGTGGAGGGAGAGGAGAAAGCCATTGCATTTGCCTCTAGAGGACTCCGTGGGGCTGAACTCCGTTATTCCACCTCTGAAAAGGAATGCCTAGCGGTTGTATGGGCAGTTGAAAAATGGCGCCACTATCTGGAAGGAGAGATGTTTGATGTGTTTACAGATCATGCTGCACTAGCCTGGGCATTTAACTGCCCAAAGACCTCATCCCGGCTTACTAGATGGACATTAAGGCTGCAAGCATTCACGTTTTGGTGGCCTTAGAATCGCTTCTCTGTTTTTTGCAGATGATGTGGTCCTATTGGCTTCATCAGCTCGTGATCTACAGCTTTCGCTGGAGCGGTTTGCAGCTGAATGTGATGCGGCCGGGATGAGGATCAGTTCCTCCAAATCCGAGGCCATGGTCTTGAGCCGGAAAAGGGTAGCATGCCCTCTCCGGGTCGGGGAGGAGGTCCTTACCCAAGTGGAGGAGTTTAAGTATCTCGGGATCTTGTTCACGAATGAGGGAAAACTGGAGCGTGAGATCGATAGGCGGATAGGTGCAGCGTCCGCAGTGAAGCGGGCGCTGTACCGGTCTGTCGTGGTGAAGAGAGAGCTGAGTCAAAAGGCAAAGCTCTCAATTTACCGATCGATCTACGTTCCCACCCTCATCTATGGTCATGAGCTTTGGGTTATGACCGAAAGAACAAGATCTCGGATACAAGCGGCTGAAATGAGTTTTCTCCGCAGGGTGGCTGGACTCTCCCTTAGAGATAGGGTGAGAAGCTCAGTCATCCGGGAGGGACTCGGAGTAGAGCCGCTGCTTCTCCACATCGAGAGGAGCCAGTTGAGGTGGCTCGGGCATCTGGTTAGGATGCCTCCTGGACGCCTCCCTGGTGAGGTGTTCCGGGCATGTCCCACCGGGAGGAGACCCAGAGGAAGACCCAGGACACGCTGGAGGGACTATGTTTCTCGGCTGGCCTGGGAACGCCTTGGGATTCCCCCAGAGGAGCTGCTCCAAGTGGCTGGGGAGAGGGAAGTCTGGGCCTCCCTACTTAGGCTGCTACCCCCGCGACCCGACCCCGGATAAGCAGATGAAAATGGATGGATGGATGGATGGTACTGGCTTCATCAAAAACTGATAAATTATGTGGCTGCTGGTCTAGGACTTTCTTGCCACTTTATGGAATACTGTGCTCTGTCATGGCACCATGCTGTGGAGCATCATGTCACTTTGGAATTGTCAACATTTCACGTAAATACGGTAGAAGTAGTTCAGATTTTTAACAGTTTAATAGCAAATATTACTTAAAAAGTAAATATCAGACAATATATCTAACCCTTTGGGCCAAAATCAGTACTGGCCTTCAGAAAAATGGAGGGAGTTGTGCCAGCTCGACCAAAGTCCGCCCCACTATTGTCAGATGCACTGAGCAATGATAGCTGTCCTGTCACCGATACCATGTCATCGTCACATAATCTGTGGCAGGTGACCGTAGTGGTGGCACCTGTGGCATCTGGTGGCAGTCTCTGGCACACCAATGTAATTACTAAGTAATTTATTGTCATTTTATAAATAAAAAAATCACATTAACTGTTATGTAGTGGTGGCAAGTGACGTGGCAGGTGACAGTAGTGGTGGCAGGTGACGTGGCAGGTGACAGTAGTGGTGGCACCTGTGGCATCTGGTGGCAGTCTCTGGCACACCAATGTAATTACTAAGTAATTTATTGTCATTTTATAAATAAAAAAATCGCATTAACTGTTATTTAAAAATTAAAGTGGTGGCAGGTGACGTGGCAGGTGCCAGTAGTGGTGGCAGGTGCCAGTAGTGGTGGCAGGTGACGTGGCAGGTGCCAGTAGTGGTGGCAGGTGACGTGGCAGGTGACAGTAGTGGTGGCACGTGACGTGGCAGGTGACAGTAGTGGTGGCAGGTGACGTGGCAGGTGACAGTAGTGGTGGCAGGTGACGTGGCAGGTGACAGTAGTGGTGGCAGGTGACGTGGCAGGTGAGTGGTGGCAGGTGACGTGGCAGGTGACAGTAGTGGTGGCAGGTGACGTGGCAGGTGACAGTAGTGGTGGCAGGTGACGTGGCAGGTGACAGTAGTGGTGGCAGGTGACGTGGCAGGTGACAGTAGTGGTGGCAGGTGACGTGGCAGGTGTAGTGGTGGCAGGTGACTGGCAGGTGACAGTAGTGGTGGCAGGTGACGTGGCAGGTGACAGTAGTGGTGGCAGGTGACGTGGCAGGTGACAGTAGTGGTGGCACCTGTGGCATCTGGTGGCAGTCTCTGGCACACCAATGTAATTACTAAGTAATTTATTGTCATTTTATAAATAAAAAAATCACATTAACTGTTACTTAAAAAATAAAGTGGTGGCAGGTGACGTGGCAGGTGCCAGTAGTGGTGGCAGGTGCCAGTAGTGGTGGCAGGTGACGTGGCAGGTGCCAGTAGTGGTGGCAGGTGACGTGGCAGGTGACAGTAGTGGTGGCACGTGACGTGGCAGGTGACAGTAGTGGTGGCAGGTGACGTGGCAGGTGACAGTAGTGGTGGCAGGTGACGTGGCAGGTGACATGGCAGGTGACAGTAGTGGTGGCAGGTGACAGTAGTGGTGGCAGGTGACGCAGGTGACATGGCAGGTGACAGTAGTGGTGGCAGGTGACGTGGCAGGTGACAGTAGTGGTGGCAGGTGACGTGGCAGGTGACAGTAGTGGTGGCAGGTGACGTGGCAGGTGACAGTAGTGGTGGCACCTGTGGCATCTGGTGGCAGTCTGTGGCACACCAATGTGTTTAATAAGTAATTTTAACTGTAATTTAGAAAAAGAAATATGTATTTTTTAGTCATCCTACACACAAAGCACTATTTTAGACATGTTTCCTAAATGCACTCTTACAGGTTGTTCTGTGTTTATTAAATAATATAATCATCATCGTCAGAATGTCATTTTTGAAGGACATACAATAAAGATGAAGCATTTATTTATTTATTTGTGGCAGTCTGTGGCACACCAATGTGTTTAATAAGTAATTTTAACTGTAATTTAAAAAAAGAAATATGTATTTTTTAGTCATCCTACACACAAAGCACTATTTTACACATGTTTCCTAAATGCACTTTTACAGGTTGTTCTGTGTTTATTAAATAATATAATCATCATCGTCAGAATGTCATTTTTGAAGGACATACAATAAAGATGAAGCATTTATTTATTTATTTATTTAACTAATTATTATTTTTATTTTTTTACACAAAACGGCAATAGTTTTGCACAAAACTGCTGTGGAAGATGATTTGACAAAGTCCGTGGCAGCTATAGTGGCACCTTGTGGTCTGTGGAAGGCAGTTCCGGTGGCACCCGGTGTGGCAGCCTTCGTGGCAGTCTCTGTGGCAGTCTCTGTGGCAGCCTCTGTGGCAGTCTCTGTGGCAGCCTCTGTGGCAGCCTCTGTGGCAGCCTTCGCGGCACTTCCGGTTGCCGTGGCAACCGTCGCGGCACTTCCGGTGGCAGCTGCCACGAATTGCGCTCGGCCCTGCTGGATTATTCTGGTTATTTATTCATGAGTCTAACAGCCTCAGGATAAAAGCTGTTCCTCTGTCTAGCGGTTCTACGCTTAATGCTCCTCAACCACCTTCCTGAGGGGAGTGGTGCAAAAAGTGTGTGTGCTGGGTGAGCGGAGTCCTTCATGATGCAGGTGGCCTTCTTCCTGCATCTGAAGGTGTAGATGTCTGTGATAGTGGGGAGACTGACTCCAACAGACTTCTGTGCAGCCTTCACCACTCTCTGCAGAGCTTTTCTTTCTGCAGCTCTGCAGCTTTCATGCCACACATTGATGCTGGAGCATAGGATGCTCTCCACTGCACACCTGTAGAAGGAGGTGAGGACTGAGCTTCTCAGACCAGCTCGTCTCAGCCGCCTGAGGAAGTAGAGTCTCTGATGACCTTTCTTGATCAGGCTGGTGGTGTTGTTGCTCCAGCTGAGGTTATTGTTCATGTGTACACCCAAGTACGTGTAGCTGGAGACCACTTCCACCGCAGATCCTCTTATGTTCAGTGGGGTGTGGGTGTGTTTGTTCCTTCTGAAGTCCACAATCATCTCCTTTGTCTTCTTCACATTGATGTGAAGGTTATTGTCCTTGCACCAGCTCTCCAGGTGTTCCACCTCCTGCCTGTAGCTGGACTAATCGTTTGTGATGCATCCCACCACAGCTGTATCATCTGCAAACTTTACAATATGACAGCCTGGATGGGTGGCTGCACAATCATATGTGAGCAGAGTGAATAGGAGAGGGCTCAACACACATCCTTGAGGAGAGCCAGTGCT
>JBBPBX010020723.1:14386-43084 GCA_038048925.1 Garcialebias charrua | reverse complement strand
CTACCCAAAACCAAACAGTTCTAGACTGAGACTGTGTGTGGACTTTACGGGACTAAACAAGTATGTTTGCAGAAAAAAGTATGTACTACCATCAGTCGATCAAAGTCTAGGAATGCTGGCTGGAGCCAAAGTGTTCAGTAAACTGGACGCCAATATGGGGTTTTGGCAAATTCCCTTATCGAAGGATTCAGCCAAGCTCACAACATTCCTAACACCGTTTGGGCAATTCCACTTTAATCGACTTCCCTTTGGCATCAACTCTGCACCCGAGCACTTCCAGCGCATAATGGTGGGGGTTATTGAAGGACTGGAGGGAGTGATTTGTCACATTGATGATCTGCTTGTGTAGGGACGCAACCAGGAGGAACATGACGCCCGTCTCCATGCCACGCTGTTAAGGCTGGAATAAGCAGGTGTAACACTGAATGTGAAAATGTGTGATCTCTCACAGAGCAAAGTTTCTTTCTTAGGTCACATCATCACAGATTCAGGCATCAGCCCTTATCCAAAGAAAACAGAGTCAATTACAAACATGAAAGAACCAAGTACTGTAATGCATCCGAACTTAGAAGTTTTCTGGGCATGGTGAACCAAGTGGGTAAGTTCATTCCCCATTTGGCTGAAAAGGACAAGGCCCTACGTGATCTGTTGTCAAAAAGAAACAGTTGGTACTGGGGCATGGACCAGGACAATGCATTTAAAACTCTAAAAGAGGCTTTAACCTCAACTCCAGTACTGGCCGTGTATGACCCAAACAGAGACACTAAAGTTTCTGCAGATGCTTCATCATATGGACTGGGAGGGGTTCTTTTCCAGATGTGGGAGGAAGGTGGGAGACCAGTAGCTTATGCTTCGCAATCACTTTCTCCAACGGAGCAACGTTACGCACAGGTGGAAAAGGAGGCTTTAGCCCTTACTTGGGCGTGTGAACGTTTTCGGGATTTCCTCATAGGGAAATACTTCTGCTTAGAGACAGACCATAAGCCTCTCATTTCCTTGCTGGGAGAACAAGCTTTGGACCTTCTTCCACCAAGGATTCAGCATTTCAGGATGAGATCCTGCGCTACGTGTATGATATACAGTACGCTCCAGGTAAATCACTCTGGACAGCAGACACATTATCCCGTTGACAAATTAAGACAGATGTCCCATTTAGACAAAGAACTAATGGAGGACACTGACATATATGTGGACAACATCATTGCAAATCTGCCAGTTAGTTCTTCATACTTGAACACACTTAAACAACAGCTACAGAGTGACAACATTTGTGCACGTGTCATGGAGATGTGCACACAAGGATGGCCAATTCATGCAAACCAGGAACCACTGCTAAAAAACTACTGGCCGGAACGTGCCACTCTCACTGTGAAAGATGGCTTGTTGCTTAAAGACTCACGACTTGTTATTCCCTCAGCGATGTGCAATGATGTGTTGGAAAAGCTTCATGAGGGACATCAAGGGGTTAAGTGCAAAGCCCAGGCTCGTCAGTCAGTGTGGTGGCCCGGACTCAGTCAGCAAATAAATGAAATGGTGTTAAAATGTAGAACATGTATACACGAAAGGCACAACCATAGTGAACCACTCATGCCTTCCCAACACCCTGCCCACCCATGACAAAAATTAGATAATAATAATAATAATAATGAATTCAATTTATAACGCACTTTTCATTAATGAAAATCTCAAAGTGCTACAAGGAGCAACAGAATTAAATGACAATAAAACAAATAATAAAACAATTAAAATCAATAACAATATCAGCTAAGATCAAAAGTAGAATCATGAGGAGGTAGAGTATGCTTGGTCGAAAAGAAAGGTCTTCAAGTCGCTCTTAAAGTCAACCACAGACTGTGGGGCTCTTAGACAGTCAGGAAGAGAGTTCCACAGGCGGGGGGCAGCCACACTGAAAGCCCGGTCTCCCATGGTCCTTAATTTGGTTCTCGGAATGTGAAGGAGATTGCTGTTCTGTGACCGCAGCGAACGGGTGGATGAGTATGGAATAAGAATATCCTTCAGATAATCTGGTGAAGTTCCGTGTAAGCATTGATGTGTAATGAGAGCAGTTTTGTACTGAATTCTGTAGGCGACAGGAAGCCAATGAAGGTTATGGAGAATGGGCGTAATATGTTCAAATTTACGAACTCTCAACAAGATCCTTGCTGCACTGTTTTGAATATATTGAAGTTTCTGAAGGTTTTTGCCAGGGATTCCAATAAACAGGGAGTTGCAGTAGTCGAGCCTGGAGGAGACAAAAGCATGGACGAGCTTCTCAGCATCGGAAAAAGTTAGGGATGGGCGAAGTCTGGAGATGTTTCGAAGATGGAAGAAGCAAGTTTTAAACAGATGCTTAATGTGATTTTCAAATGTAAGATTGGAGTCCATTTTTATTCCAAGATTAGTAACAGAGGTGGAGAGGGGGATGTCTTGTCCAGAAAAGGAAAGTCTTGTTATAGGAGATGTTTGTACCTGGTGAGGGGTGCCAATCAGTATGGCCTCAGTCTTGGAGCAGTTTAATTGAAGAAAGTTCTGATTCATCCATTCCCTAATTGCCTCCAGGCAGGCAGAGAGGGCAGTGAGTGAAGATGGAGATGACAAGGTGGAAGATGAGGATGCTCCAGTCCTGATGTAAAGCTGTGTATCGTCGGCATAACAGTGAAAAGAAATGTTGAACTGATTAATAATTTGACCTAAAGGCAGCATGTAAAGGGAAAACAGCAGGGGCCCCAGAACTGACCCCTGAGGGACACCACAGGAGACACAGACTGTCTGGGACGTGGCGTTGCCAAGACTAACACATTCCAGCCTATTGGAGAGGAAAGATTTGAACCAGTCCAGGACAGTGTCACAGAGACCGACCTCCACATGAAGACGGTGGAGGAGGATACTATGGTCCACAGTGTCGAAGGCTGCAGTGAGGTCAAGGAGGACAAGGATGGAGGGAGAACCAGTGTCAGCAGCCAAGAGGACATCATTGGTAACTCTCAGCAATGCAGTCTCTGTACTGTGAGCTGCCCTGAATCCAGACTGGATCCCACTCCTCCCTCTTAATGGTTCTTTATCTAGACATCAAAAACTAACTGAAGTGAAACAATGAAATGTCATTGGTCTTACAGAATTGAATCTAAATTGATTCTTGATGTAAAAACACTAATAATGATGGTGGTCACTAAATGTGTGTTCAACTGTCATCTAAAGGTCAGTTTCTGGTTGATTTATGGAACATTTGAACACGTGTAAACTAAGAATTTGGACTTGTCAGAGTCAGAGAGTCTTTATTGTCATTTACACCGCATGTGGTACATGTGATGAAAACGAGATTATGTACACGGGGTCCCAGTTACATCCAACAACAAATGCAAGAGAAAAACAGTAATAACATCTAGAATTAGCTAAGAAAAACATCAACTAGTAATACACTAAGCCTAATATAGTGGAAATCAACAGCAGCACGAACATGAGTTTGTATGAGCAGATGGTCACAGATGAACACAGATGAACACAGCAACAAGAAAACAGATCAGCATCAGCACAATGTGATATTTTGCAGTGTTTATTTTTTATTTTATTTTTATTTATTCATGAGTCTAACAGCCTCAGGGTAGAAGCTGTTCCTCAGTCTAGTGGTTCTACACTTGATGCTCCTCAACCTCCGTCCTGAGGGGAGTGGGGCAAAGAGTGAGTGTGCTGGGTGAGTGAGGTCTTTCATGATGCAGGTGGCTCTTTTCCTGCATCTGGAGGTGTAAATGTCTGTGATGGTGGGGAGACTGACTCCAACAGACTTCTGTGCAGCCTTCACCACTCTCTGTAGAGCTTTCCTCTCTTCAACTGTGCAGCCTCCATGCCACACGTTGATGCTGGAGCACAGGACGCTCTCCACTGCACACCTGTAGAACGAGGTGAGAACTGGGCTGCTCAGACCAGCACGTCTCAGCCGTCTGAGGAAGTAGAGTCTCTGATGACCTTTCTTGATCAGGCTGGTGGTGTTGTTGCTCCAGCTGAGGTTATCATTCAAGTGTACACCCAAGTATTTGTAGCTGGAGACCACTTCCACTGCAGACCCACCTATTTTCAGTGGGGCGTGGGTGTGTTTGTTCCTTCTGAAGTCCACAATCATCTCCTTTGTCTTTGTAGCAGGGCACCAGCCATTTGATGAAAATGTATGTAAGATTCTCTAAATTTTGTCTCAAATTTAAATTACGATATTTTGTTCTATTGAAAATAAATTAGTGCATTTCACTCAAATTATTACCAGGATGCAAACTATTCCACAATCATAAGCTTTATTGTAATCAAAAGTAAAACAAAATAAAGAAATACAGCAAAATAAAACAAAAGCTTTTACATCATCAAGTATGAAATTTGATAATAAACTTTCAACATTGGTATTAAACCAAACAGCTTGTTGTAAAATGATTGGAAACATGATTGAATGATCACAGAAATATTTTGAACAGTAGAATTTTTGGATGAATTCGTCATTTTAGGAGATGAACTAAATGAGGATGATGATCGTGTAAAACTTGTCAAATCTTCTCTGACAAAACCAAACATCTTATTCTGATGTTGACTCTTGTTTGGTGTCATTTATTGGATACAACAAATAAGTTTTAAAAAACAAAACATATTCACAACTTCATTTACTCATGGAACAAACTGGAGCCTCAGAAGCAGGTGGAAGAACCACACACAGCCACAACAGCCTGGCACCTCTTCATGCTGCTCACCAGCTTGGTCACACACTGCTGTGGGATGGCATCTCATTCTCTACCAACATTTGTTGCAACTCAGCCAATGTGATTGTTCATAAAACAACTCCTTGTCAACAACATTCTGTTGTAAAAGAATGCTACATGAGCTACTAATAAATCAACACATTTGCACGACACCACTAGTTTAGTTTGTCACTGTTTTTATGCAGGAACACAATTTCAGTTTAGAAAACAGACACAATCTAAACAACACTGTGCAAAAGTGTAGATATTTAATATTAGTTAATATAGCATTTTTTTCCAGATTGGTATGCCATTCTCAAAAAAGAGATTGTTGTTATTTTAAAGCCTGCAAACAATTTACAAAAAGTACTTTTTTGTGAAAATTGTTTCATTGAATTTTTTTTAACATCAGCCTTTATTTTTATTACTTTACACCAACTAGTAAAAAGTGACATAACTCTTGTCACTACTGAAAAACATAATATTTTAGTCACACATATGAAAAATAATTAATTAAGATATCAGACTATTGTCAGAAAATAAACAGTTGATTATGATTTCCAACAGTTATTTGGCTGCAACAGCACAGTTATCTTTTCAATTTGTAGTCATTCAGATAAAAGCTGCAACTACTGACAAGTTCTGTGGTGGATTTTGAGTCCTGTTTTTCCATTCTAATACAAATGAACTAAGATAAATCAGTGATTCTCATATTTATGTTCAAGCTTCTCCCACACTAAGCAAACATGTTTTCCACTGCAGGAGGCACTGTCTGTCCAGAACACCCACACATACTGCCTGAGAAGCAGATATGATCATTTTCCTCAACAAGAACAGTTTGATTTTATACTGTACCTGCTGCTAACCTGGACTGGATTGTACAAGTTGTTCTTTTTTATTATAATAATAATAATTATGTTTATTATTCTGCAGCAGGTTAATCCATCAGTGAGAGCTCAGTAACATGGCTGCAGCATCACACACTGGACATGTGGAAATGTGTTTCCATGAGGTTTTCAAACATAAAGCTCTCTTGTAAAAGTGTACCCCTGTGAGAAAAAAAAAACTCATAACATATTGAAGTTCATACGTTTGATATTTATATACTGGTTGAAAATAGCTCTGTGAGAAATTCATAGTAAATTTAACAAAATGGAAAAAGTTCATACCATTAAAATTCAAATAGAAGTTCAAATTATTTCATCCTGAAAGAACTCTGCCTAACTACTGTAGCTCTTTTATAACATGATGGAGTTAAACTCAACGTAGTCTCCTCAGATAAATAGTGTTAACTTACGGTAATATTTTTATATGAAAGTTTCTGTTAACTTATTATTTTTATATTTGATTGTTTCTGTTCAGTGCCCTGAGACAACTTCTGTTGTGACTTGGTGCTATACAGTTTAAATAAACTGAACTGATTTGACATGTCTTTTTTTAACCCCGCCTACAAAAAGAATCAGGAATAGAATCAGAATCGAAACGAAGAATCAGAATCGCTCAAATTCAAACGACGCCCAACCCTACTCATGCATAAGGATCATTATATAATGAAGTATCACACATACATACATGTTTCCCCTGACAAAAGTATAAACAGCATTTAGAATACACAAACTACAGATGTGGACATTAACTATGGTAACAGACCACAAACCTCCACACCTCACAGACTATTTAACAACAAACTTGAACTGAACACTTTAGTTCTATGACCTCTTGTGGGTTTGTAACCCTTTGATGCACAACATGGGTCAAAAATGACCCACATTCATTTTCCAGGTTATTTCATGCTGAGTGTTTCTTTGCTCCCTTTTGAAATTAATTTATTTTATGATGCCCGTTATTTATTCAATATTGCAACGTTTGTCATTTTGTCACACATACACATACCTCCTGATAACAGATAACAGCTACTGAACTGAACTTTATCTCTGGTTTAACAACTGTAAACTGGTGAAATGTGTCCAAACAAAATAAAACACAATTGAACACATCACTCGAACACAAACTGCCATCTCAATTTTTACAAGCCTCACAAATGATCAGTAAGTGTTTGTGCTCCTTGCACACAGGCCTGGTGCACTGGGAACACCAGCTGATGACTTTTCTGTCTTTTGAAACTGGGCAGATAACGCACCTCATCTTCCTTTGGCCCTCCTCTCTGATGTCCTCTTGTGCTGGCTGTGTGGTTTTTTTTTGACCCAGACCTTCCCATTGCCTCATTAATATGTTTCTCGAGTTTGGGTGTGTCCTGCTTGCGCCTCTTCATATATGGCATGACAAGCGCTTTGCCAAACTCCTTGATGAATAGCCGGTATGCATTACTCGCACCACCCATATGATCAGGGTGTTGTGTATTGAAGTTGGTGTAGGCATTGAGTGTGGCAACATCCATCATATTGTACCAGAGAACCATGGGCCACTTCCTTGTTCTCTGCAGACATGTGTAGTTGATAACCATTTAATCAATTGTGTCCACTCCTCCTTTCGTTTTATTGTAGTACTGGATCACTTCTGGTTTCTTCTTCTGACTGCTGTTATCCACTGCTTTGTCATCATGCATGGTGTTCAGTAGGACAACAGCCTTTCCCTTCTCCTGCACATAGCTCACCACGGTCATGTTGCCATGGAATTCAAACTCCGAGCTATGAAGCTCCTGTGATTTGGATGGCTTCATGAGAGGTGGTATGTCAGGCTTGTTCTGGCAAAGAGTCCCAACAACGGTCAGGTTGTTCTTGAGGAGCTTCTCAGCCAGAGGGACACTGGTGAAAAACTTCCATCCATCCATCCATTTTCTTGCGCTTATCCGGGGTCGGGTCGCGGGGGTAGCAGCTTAAGTAGGGAGGCCCAGACTTCCCTCTCCCCAGCCACTTGGAGCAAAGGGGTCAGGTGCATTGTGGAATGGGTGGTGGCCGAGGGCGGGGACCCTGGCGGTCTGATCCTCGGCTACAGAAGCTGGCCATTGGGACATGGAATGTCACCTCTCTGGTGGGGAAGGAGCCTGAGCTAGTGTGTGAGGTTGAGAGGTTCCGGCTAGAAATAGTCGGACTCACCTCAACGCATGGCTCTGGAACCAGTTTCCTTGAGAGGGGTTGGACACTCTTCCACTCTGGAGTTGCCCCTGGTGAGAGGCGCCGAGCAGGAGTGGGCATACTTGTTGCCCCCCATCTTGGTGCCTGTACGTTGGGGTTCACCCCGGTGAACGAGAGGGTAGCCTCCCTTCGCCTACGTGTGGGGGGACGGGCTCTGACTGTTGTTTGTGCCTATGCGCCAAACGGCAGCGCAGATTACCCACCCTTTTTGATGAAAAACTTGTTCCCACCAAATGCTGTAGTAAATGCATGCGGGTTGTTTTGGATCGTTTGATTTATGATCTGCAATGTTTTTATGTTTTTCGTGTTGTACTTCATTGTCTGTGTTGCCTGTTGCGTGTTTGTTTGTCCAGCACTTTGGTGTGGACTTGTTCCTGTTTAAAGTGCTTTATAAATAAAATGGTATGGTATGGTATGGTATGGTATGGTTTCTGGCCCATGTGTGTAAACTTGATGTAGAATTACAAAAGCTGCTTAAGGAAAAATAAAAATGATGATTTGTACTAAACAAAAACAAGACATTTACTGCATATTTGGAAGAAAAAAAACGATCAAATTTATTTATTTTAAAAGTATATAATATAAAAACTCAGCCATACATGAAGTAACCTGGGAAATTAATGCGGGTTGTTTCTGACCCATTTTTGCATTAGAAGGGTAGTGATACAAAAAGTGTTTTTATTCAAAAAGTAAGAAAGGCAAAAATAAAATAAAGATATATGATGATCAAAAACGTTAATTGAGGAATACTGAATAATAAAATTAATTTATTGCAAAAATATAGAAGATTAAAACTCAGCCAGGTCACTTTTGATCCGTGTTTTACATCAAAGAGTTAATAGGTCATGGGACAAATCCTGTACTGGGTTATTGAGTTTGTGGAAACTAACTGGGGGCAAGCAAACTCCACTTGAGTTAGGTTCAAGATGGTGTCAGGCAGAGGTGGGTAGGAACGAGTTACATTTACTCCATTACATTTACTTAAGTAGCTTTTTGAGAAAATTGTACTTGTGAGAGTAGTTTAAATGTGAAAGACTTATACTTTTACTTGAGTAAATTTTAGGGGAGAAAACCGCAACTTTTACTCAGTTACTATGGGCTTTCTGCCGATCGCTACAGTTACTTTTGTTTCAAGTATGTAAAAACATTTGCAGCAAAATTATTGCGTAACTTATTGTCACCTGACATGTAACCAATCAAGTGAAGCCAACCAGTCACGTGACCACAACAAACTCTCCGCGCGGGCCATGTTGAGTGACGTCGGAGATTCTGGTAAACAGTTAGTGCTGTTTATAGGATGTCAAAATGTAAGAAAATGAGTTCCAACATTTACTGGTAGAAACAAAGTTTTGCAGAAAGTCAAGTTTATTATTATTTAGCTGAATTATTTGGGCTACAGTTGCCTTTGTGTTTTTTTATTTTATTTACAACAATGTAAAAGATAAGTGGTTTATTTCTAAATCCTTTTGGCTGGTATTGCCTTTGTGTTTTTATTTATAACAATGTATGTTCAGTCTCATTAAAAGTTATGTTTCCTTGTAAATCCATTTGCATGTTATAATTTAATGACACGAGATGGTACTCCACAGTTACTCACTACTTGAGTAGGTTATAATCAAAGTACTTTATTACTTTTACTCAAGTAAATTTTTGGATGCCTACTCACTACATGTACTTTTACTTGAGTACTATTTGGTTCAAGTAACAATACTTTTACTTGAGTAAAAATTTTGAATACTCTACCCACCTCTGGTGTCAGGTAATTTTAGCTTCATGTAGAAAAGTAGCCTAATACTACAGTAAAAGATGGAGTTTAACCAGGGAAATTCTGAGATAGTTTCATCCATATTTTGATGTTAAAATGTGACGTAACCATTATGCAGCTTACAGGAATGACATTGTCGTAATTTGCATATAAAAAAAACTATAAGGTTAGTCTCATTAAATCAATGAGTTCATCTGCATGAGAGACCAGTTACTGTATTCGTCTGACTATAACACACAGTTTTTTTGCTCATTTGAATGTCCTGCGTATTATACACCGAAGTGTGTTATTTATGGATTTTTCCCCATATTTTTAGACCCATTTTTAGCTCTGATTTTGCCGTTTTTCATTTTGGGCAAAAAATGGTGCAGTACCACTTTTGTCCGCTAGGGAGACACTTCCAGACCGTTTCTAGCTCATGTGTCAGAGAAAAGCCTCCTCTGGTTGGACTGACTCTGTCGCTGCCCGCCCCCTGCTCTGGATGTAGCTGCATTTAGCTGTGAGGTTCGCTGTTTTTGTTAGCAAGATACCGTAACTCATAAACCACACCGCAGATTTTTAAATCCAGCTGATTTGAACATTTCGTGAATTGGTTAAGCTCAGGAACCCTTGTGCTATAGACAGCTAAGAAATCTATTTTTTAAAGCGTTTATTTAGCTAAATTTAAAGAAATAAAGCGTCCCATCTGCGTGCATGCAAATCGGCGAACTACTTTTAAAAATCCAGCCGATTTGAACATTTCGTGAATTGGTTAAGCTCAGGAACACTTGTGCTATAATGTCAGCTAAGAAATATATTTTTTCTCACAAAGAAAAAATTGTTTTTACCGTGTTTTCTTGTGAAGTTCATCGGTGCTCGCCCGCTTCTGTGGTCGCCATTTTAAGCAGGGCAAATGAGGCGCTGACGCGTCGCGTAGCGGTGACGCATAATAGATGCGTGTTGTACAACGAAGCGTTATGTACAGATTTTTCAAATATATTGACAATAATTGGACAAAGCGTGTTATACACAGGGGCGTGTTAAATACCGACAAATACGGTAATTAAACAAGTAATTAACTGATTAAGTCACAATTCCCTCAGGAATTGACACAAATAACATTTCATGGGGTCTGACTGTTTGAAATAACAAGTAATTTGAGTGGTTGGTTGGTTCTCTCCACATATTTGCACAAATACTGAACCAGTATTTTAGAACCAACATCTATTGTTCAAATTATGATCTAAGGTTTAATTAGTTTGTTTTTAAAGTATTCTTAAGAAACAAGAAGAAAGTCATAGTTTGGAAACATGTTAAATATTGTCACAGAAAAATTTACAAAATAAAAACAAATTTTATTTTGGTGTTAAGATACGAGTTGCATCTCATGGCCTGTAATAGTTATTTTAATATTTTCTGTCAGAAGTTTTCAATCCTGTGTGGACTCTCGTGTGTCTGTTTAAATTGTCCTTCCGACTAAATCTTTGTCCACAAAGTTCACAAGGAAACGGCTTGTCTCCTGTGTGGACTCTCATGTGTGAGTTTAAACTTGCCTTATGACTAAATCTTTGTCCACAAAGTTCACAAGGAAACGGCTTGTCTCCTGTGTGGACTCTCATGTGTGAGTTTAAACTTGCCTTATGACTAAATCTTTGTCCACAAAGTTCACAAGGAAACGGCTTGTCTCCTGTGTGGACTCTCATGTGTGAGTTTAAACTTGCCTTCTGACTAAATCTTTGTCCACAAAGTTCACAAGGAAACGGCTTGTCTCCTGTGTGGACTCTCATGTGTGAGTTTAAACTTGCCTTATGACTAAATCTTTGTCCACAAAGTTCACAAGGAAACGGCTTGTCTCCTGTGTGGACTCTCATGTGTGAGTTTAAACTTGCCTTCTGACTAAATCTTTGTCCACAAAGTTCACAAGGAAACGGCTTGTCTCCTGTGTGGACTCTCATGTGTGAGTTTAAACTTGTCTTATGACTAAATCTATGTCCACAACGATCACAAGGAAATGGCTTGTATCCTGTGTGGACTGTCATGTGTACGTTTAAATGTTCCTTTTGACTAAATCTTTGTCCACAAAGTTCACAAGGAAACGGCTTGTCTCCTCTGTGGACTCTCATGTGTGAGTTTAAACTTGCCTTATGACTAAATCTATGTCCACAAAATTCACATGGAAACGGCTTGTCTCCTGTGTGGACTCTCATGTGTGAGTTTAAACTTGCCTTCTGACTAAATCTTTGTCCACAAAGTTCACAAGGAAATGGCTTGTCTCCTGTGTGGACTCTCATGTGTGAGTTTAAATGTGCCTTCTGACTAAATCTTTGTCCACAAAGTTCACAAGGAAATGGCTTGTCTCCTGTGTGGACTCTCATGTGTTTGTTTAAATTTGGCTTATGACTAAATTTATGTCCACAAAGTTCACAAGGAAACGGCTTGTCTCCTGTGTGGACTCTCATGTGTGAATTTAAATGTGCCTTCTGACTAAATCTTTGTCCACAAAGTTCACAAGGAAATGGTTTGTCTCCTGTGTGGACTCTCATGTGTGTGTTTAATTGTGATTTGGAAGTAAATCTTTTACCACAGTCATCACAGCTTATTGATTTTGGCCTTGCCTGGACTTTCCTGCGTGACTCTACATTTATCTTCTCTCCAACACATTTCTTATTAAGCAGACATCTTGAAGACTTCACTCCTGAATGACTTGTCATGTGTCTTTGAAGAGTCTGGTTACTGACATACTGCTTACCACACTCAGAGCAGCTCAAAGATTTGTTGACAGTTTTTACCTCTGATTCAGGAGCCCTGCTCTCCTTCCAGTCTTTCATACTGTCTTCACGTTCTGATTCAGAGTCTGATGAGTTCGTTAGTAGAGCGTCAGGACTGGTCATTTCACCATCCTCTTCATCATCCTCTTCATCGTCCTCGTTAACGTCAGTCTTTGAAGAGCTGGAACTGCCTTTGTGAATTTTTAAATCTGGGTTCCTGGTAAGATTTTTTTTTTTAAATCCTCCTCACTCTTTAAAGAAACTGAAGTGACCTAAAATCTGATATCGGTCTCCTCCATATTAAGTTGGTCACCCACCAGACTGGTCTAAGGGTCTTTTCTTCCACTTTATGATAAGAGGCTCTGGGTCCTGCTGGTCCACATCAGGCCTTCAGTCTTGTGGAGCTTCTTCTTCTTAATCAGCTCTAAACAGAGGCAGGAACCACTGAAACACATGTACAATAAAGACAATGTTACTTCAACACACACACACACACACACACACACACACACACGCAACACACACACACACACACACACACACACACACACACACACACACAAACAAACAAAAACAAACAAACAATTTTACCCTCACAATCACCATCTTCTGGGGGTGTAACGGTACACTAAAATCACATTTCGGTTCGGTTCAGTTTCAGTACAAAAAAAGACAAAATGAAGACTTACAAAACTTTTATTTTGAAAATATGCCAATTAAACAATACGTTTGTATGAAAATAAATAAAAGTGACCCATTTGGGTGATATTTTAAATAAACAGCACTCTTTACAATAAATAAACTATACTAACAATAATAAAAATCTTAATAAATACAATAACAGTCAGAACCAGAACAATAAGCAGCAACAAACAGACTGTGTACAATCTAACTACTGTATTTTCTGGGCTATAAGTCACAGTTATTTTTAAAACTAATCTTCATGTCCTGCGACTTATGGGCGAAGCGACATATTTATGGATTTTTTCTAGGGCTGGGCGATATATCGATATTTTTAAAATATCAATATTTTTTTTAAAGAGATACAAGACGAGCCTATATCGTTTATATCGAGATGGACTTGAAAATCCTCCAGCTGCCTTTCTCCCACTCGCCCCCCTCCTTTTCACCCGGCCCCTCAGCCCCCTCCTCCTTCCTGCCTGCAGGAGGTGGGCAGAGACTTTCAGCACAAGTAAACACGGCAGATATGAGGAGCCGCTACCGCTGCTGAGGGGAAAAAAATAATGTTCTTTCTGAGCTAGTTTGGATTTAAATTGTCAGATGAGGGGAGAAAATTTTGTTTTTGTAGGCAATGCTGAAAATAATCCCAACGAAAGGTCGGAACTACTAATCTTTTTCACCATTTAAACAGCGGAGTGCAGCTTGAACCGTGAAACGGCAGAACCGAGTGTTTTTACAGCCTGCTGCTTCCTTAAAACAAACCACGGGTCATTAGCCGTGCGTGCACCGCAGAGAGAGGTGGAGACAATAATAAATCAGCAGTTTATCATATATCGCTAAAGATACGGTCCTTAGCGGCTAACAAGATGGCTAACGCTTTAGCCGTCTTCTTCCACAGCTGAGACTGACCGTGTCTTTTAGCGATATGATAAACTGCTGATTTAATAATGTCTCCGCCTCTCGGTTCACGTTTCTGAGTGGAGGCTGTCGTGTTTTTACACAAGGATTCAATGCAACACTTTGTAGAGCAACTTAGAGATTCTTCGTGAACCCGGAAACAACCCCCTGACCCTTTCACAATAAAACCGGATACAGTATATCAAATATATTGTACCACAGAGGCTCACATTTACTGCAGTTCACAAACACACTGACTAAAGTGAAAGCACCTTTTTTGGCAGCACGGTGGCACAACTGGTAGAGCTGCTGCCTCTCAGCGAGAAGGTCCCCGGTTCAAATCCCGGCCCGGGGGCCTTTCTGGGTGGAGTTTGCATGTTCTCTCCGTGCATGCGTGGGTTTTTTCCGGGTGCTCCGGTTTCCTCCCACAGTGCAAAAACATGCATGTTAGGCTGATTGGTAACTCTAAATTGACCCTGGGTGTGAGTGAGACAGGTCCCTCTTGTAAATGAGTCCCGGTGGCTCAACGAGGCTAGCCTGTATACATAAAGGTTGAATGAATGAATGAACCTTTCTATCTTATCAAGACACTCAAAGCTCTTTAAAACACAATCTTTGTCCTCATTTACCCATTCATACAGCACTCTACTAGAACTGTACAAAGAATAATCAGTACTTTATCACATTCATACACTGAAGGGATACACATCAGAGACAATGAGGGGTTCAGTGTTGCCCACTGCCCAGGAACACTTCTCCCATTTGGAGGAGACTGCTCTAGCCTCTCAGCCACAGCTGCCCTCAGCTGAAGAGGATTATTATTTAATAGGTGTAAATTAATGTCTAAAAATAAAGTAATGTATGTAAATAGTTCATTTTTTAGACATTTATTTTGTAGAGTTACAGCTGTTTGTTAATAAATGTTGCTGTGTGACAACTGGGACAAAGCTTTGACTCAGAAATATATTTTTGTTATTATTTTATGGAAAGAAAATTATATTGAGATATATATCGTATGGGCCTGGGCCTCCCTACTTAGGCTGCTACCCCCGCGACCCGACCCCGGATAAGCGGACGAAAATGGATGGATGGATGGATGGATGGATATATATCGTATATCGCGATATATCACAACAATATCGAGATATGAATTTTTGTCCATATCGCCCAGCCCTAATTTTTTCCCATATTTTTAGACCAATTTTTGGCTGAGATATGACAGTTTCCATTCATTCTGACGAAAAAAATGGAGCCGTACCATTTTCGGCCGCTAGGGGCAGCAGTACCACTTTCGGCGGCTAGGGTCCACCGACCGTTCCCAGCTCATGTGTCCGAAAAAAGGCTCCTCTGAACGGACTCACTCTGTCGCAGTCCGGCCTCCTGAACTCTGGAGGTAGGTCTGAACTAGTGTTTTTTAGCAAAATAACTCATGAACAACACTACAGATTTTGATGAAACTTACAGAAAGTTTTCACTGGATGGATATTTACAACCTATTAGCTGTAAGAGATGTTTGAGCGAAAATTCGATTTATTTATCATTTATTTTCGCAGCGCACGTGACAGTTAGGAAAACATCAAAGCGAAACAATTAAAATCCAGCTGATTTGACCATTACGTGAATTTATTAAGAAACGGTTAAGTTCAGAAACACTTTTGCTATAAGGTCAGCTAACAAATATATATTTTTAAAGGGGTTATCTTGCTAAATTTTAAAGAAATGAAGAGTATCCGCTCGCTGCGCGTGCACGTATCGAAACTACCTTTTTAAATCCCGCTGATTTGACCATTACGTGATTTTTTTTAGAAAAGGTTAAGCTCAGAAACACTTTTGCTATAATTTTCAGCAAACAAATAATTGTTTTTACTGTGTTAATCTTGTTAAAGTCCTTCCGTGCATGCTCCCGTGGCAGCCATTTGCAGCAGGGCAAAACATCGGCCCACATTTCGGGTTGTCAGCGGTGACGCGTAACATACGCGACGCGTCAGCGGTGACGCATAATAGATGCGACTTATGGGGCAAGGCGACATATTTATGGATTTACCCAATGTTTTGGACATATTGGAAAAAAGCAACTTATGGGGCGGAGCGACTTAACGGCCGGAAAGTACGGTAATCAAGTTTTAAGTTTTTGTCCAAAAAGACCAACTTGTCCACATTTTCTGCTAAGAGCACAGATCTAGTTTCAGTGAATATCTCCAGCGGTGGAGAAAATCATCTCAGTAACAACAGTAGAAGCAGTGTGGTTGTATTTGTCCTCATTACTCACAACCTCTTCTTGGACCTGCTCCCCCAGGTGGGACAGGTCCCTGGAAAAGTTCAGAGTTCAGTCATCACACAGTTCTTAGCTGCAGGTGATCTGGTGGATTTCCCTAAAGAGGAAGAAGTCAGCTGCTATCTCTGTCCCAGACTGGAAATAAAACAGAAGGAGGTTAAAAAAAATGAGTTAATAAGATTATAATTTTAAATTAAAAAGGTTAATTACGTAGATAATAATAAAAATAATAATAATAATAAAAGAACAATACCTCTTCTTGAACAGTTGTTATGAGGTGGTTGAATCTCTCGGTCGTCGTCGTCGTCTTCATCATCATCATCATCATCACCATCATCATCATCAGGGCTTTAATCAGCTCCAGGGCTTGTTGACAATATCAGTTTGAGCTTTTTCATAAAGTGCTGAACTTTTTGGCTGAAGTGTTGACGTGATAGATGTCATAGCGGGGCTCAAGAACGTTAAAGTCAGCGCATCAACAACATTCAGACGTAGATCCAGAGCATTAAAAACTCCTACAGCTTGTGTTATTGCTCTGGACTGATCTGAATTACCTGATGAAGGTTGTTTAAATGCTGCTTAGCGGTGTTTGCAACAAGCTGCTTTTCTTGCTTGTAGAAGATGTTCACGTTCAGATGATGTTGTTTCAAGAGCGTTAACAAGTCAGACATGTTGTCTGCTGCAGATTCAATCTCCGTGAAACAATGTCGACTCACAGCTTTGGATTTGTTCACGTCTTTTAACAAGAAAGCCATAATGTTCCCAAACAGGAGACCGCAACGAGATGCTAGGCTGCTAAATGCTACGCATGCTGCAAGATAATAGCGCCGTGCTGAAACACGCCTAGGAATTTTTGTTCCGCAGCGCATAATCTCCTGTTAATAAAATTTAATGAGTGAAAAAATAACTGAAACGGTACACAGGTGGACCGAACCGAACGTGCCGTACCAAAACGGTTCGGTACAGCCATGTGTACCGTTACACCCCTATCATCTTCTGTCTGCATATACATTAACACCAACATATAACTACAAAAAAAAATTTAAAGGCAGAAAAAAATTCTAGTTATTCTGTTCTGAACAAAGGACCGCCTGTGATAAAAGTTATTTTTTAATATCACCCATTCGAATTTAACAAAGTTAATTAACAGCTGAATCACCCTTCCAGTGTCAACCTTTAGGAGTTTTACCGCTGTTATAAATGACAATTTATAAATGTTATTGTTGCTAAAATATACTTGAACATTAAAAACCACATGATTGGTAATAATACAGGCAAACTGCCTGTTATAGAGAAGGCAGCTTTTATATTTCATAATTATTTTTATGCCGTATGTCCTTCCTGACGCAACCACAGACTTCTGTGTGAAGCAGAGAGCTGCTATCTAGGGCTCCCAGAGGAACAGATGGTGGGGGTTAAAGTGCAACTCAACTCAAAATTGACTTTGTTTAGCTGATAAACTCCCTAGAATGTGTTTAAAAGGTTTTATAGCACTATGTCTGTGTTAATTTTCATGTATTTGTGCGTATTTGTTTAAATCAGCAATATTTGGTCTAAAAACGTGTTTACGGTACTCCTATGGGTTGAACTGGTGAATTACACCTTAATTTTCTTATTGGCCAAAACGCTCATGTGTGACGTGTCTGCTCATGCATGACGTCACATCGTCTCCTACCAGAGTATAAAAGTGGTTCAAGCAGAGCCAATCCCCTGCAGAGATGAGAAGGTCCGCGCTGCAGTTCATACCTTATATGGAAGTGGTACATTGCACTCCGTAACAGCTCTGCAGCAAAGCATATTATAGTTTTCGGAATGAAACTAGTTACAGTATTTGTATATTTTAACCTATGTATTGTATGAATACTTTCCACTTCATCAAAACTATTTGGTTGTATTTGTTTTCTTATGGTGCGATGGACGAGTGAAGCATGTATGCCAAGTTGGGGCAGTGGTGGAAGTGCAGGTTTGGGATCCGAGAGACCCAGGTTCGAACCCCGGGCACGGAATACCTTGTGGTATTGTTTTATTTTTATTTTTTAGGCCTTTTGTTTTGGATAGATCGGGTGGGAATAGATAAATACATCTACATATTTATTATTTTGCTGTTGCTTGCTGTAAGTTGTTTGCTGGAGTTTTAGTTTGTTTTAGTTTGTTGCTAGAGGGGGCGTGAACGCAGCTCAACCAACCACCTCCTCCCCTCCTTGTCTCTCAACACTCCCATTTTCATGAGGGATTTTGAATCTGGTCTGGGGGCGGGGCTACAGTTTCACAATGAGTTAAGTACCTCTTTAAGGGCCTTGCTCAAGAGCCCAGAGTGGAGCAAATGAGGATGGAAGCAGGTGTGTTTCACCATTCCCACCCACATGTTGATGTTGTCAGTACCGGGAGTTGAACCGGCGATCTTCTGATCACAGGCCCACATTCTCTAACCTCTGCACCACCACTCCTACAATAATGATTTAATACAGTGTATGATTTAAATTTGCAGATATTTATGATGAACTACAAACACCTAAAACTGACCCCTTCACAGAGAGAACATTTGGAGGGTTTTGGAAAATTTTAAAAATCACACGTTAAACAGAGACACACCTTTGTTATAGTTTTGTTCAAATATGCCTATTGTAGTATCCTGATGCATGATCTATAATCCAGGTAGAAAAAAAAAAGTTAAGTCTGGTACTCTGGACGTTTATACAATGTTTTGTTTTTTGAACCCATCCAGAGGACCCTCTCCAGCTAATATACTGTAGCACAGGGGTCACCAACCTTTTTTGAGACTGAGAGCTACTTCAGTGGGACAAATTTGCACGGCTCAACTGTAATTATAGTATTAATAATAATACATTTACACATGTGAATACATGACTGCCTGATCACATCTGATCAGTATTATTAAAGACTCCACACAATGATTATCAGTAAAGATTTAGCTTGGTAAATATGATAAATTATTATTGATAATTAGTGATTAGAACTCTCAATCGAGAACTTGAATCCTCAGTTTGAATCTTTTTGGGCTCTTCTGTACGACTGTAAATTGTAGTTGTGACTGGGAGTGTGGATGGTTGTTTGTCTCTTTGTCTGTCTCTCTGATGGACTGGAGACCTGTCCTGGGTGTCCCTGCCTTCACACAAAAGCAGCTGAGATTGGTTCCAGTCCTAAACAAGGGGTCATAACAGATGACGTATTAACTGATATTTAAACATAAAACACTATTTCTTTTATGTTAAACTCAATCTGTAACATTTGAAATTCATTGTGTTTTATGAATATTTTATTAACTGTTTTGTAGGAATGAACACATTTGTAACATTCATTCAAAATATGCCTTTTACTATTAACAAATCTGTAGCATTTTTAAGAACCTATTAAGAATAAAATCTTCCAATCAAGCCCTGTTTGCACTAACTTTTGTGTTTGTAACATTTCAGATTAACTCTTAACTCTCGCTGATACAAAATATCAGTACATGTAATGTAATATAATAAACAAAGTGACATTTTTAAATGAATCATGTGACATTAGTATTGATCCTCAGATCTGCAGCATTTTTAATAATAAAAAATAATACTTTTATTTATAAAGCCCTTTAAAACAACCACAGCAGCAACAAAGTGCTGTACATATAAAATCATTTTAACCAATTAAAGCAGCTTTTACTCTTTTAAATAAATTATTTTTCACATATTTCATCATTGCTTCTTTCATTTTTCATTCATTCATTCAATCGTTATTTAGTCAGGTTAATCTCATTGAGCCTTGAGGACTCATTTACAAGAGGGATCTGCTACAAACTTAAGAGATCAAGATTTAAGATTCACGAGCTCCATACCTGAAAATGTCTCATGAAAAACATCTGCCTGCTCAAAGCTGCCTCTGACATTCTTCTGCCTGTTGCGAGCCACCAGGGGGCTAGTTAGCATTGAAGCTAGTGTGTTAGCTGATGAAGTGTTGCTCCATGTTGTGTTTAGCTGTCGCACAGCCACATGGACTTCAGCCCAGGTCAGCCCGCACATTAAAGTAGCCCAGGAAACAGTGACATTCAAAAGCACACAGAACCACTGCTGGATCTGAATCACAGTTTTGCCAAGACCCGAGGCCAGGCACCACACTTCTTCTGACTGGTTAGTAGGCCTATCTAGTGTGGTTGGGAGTGTAAGCTGCACCTCTGTTAAATCCAGAGAAATGTCTGTTAAATCTCTTCTGCAGGTACACCAGCGATCCGACACAGTGCCAGAGTCAAGTCAGATTTATTTGTATAGCACATTTAAAACAGGAACTGTTACAAAAGTGCTTAGCAGAGTGCCATCAGACCTTGCATGTCTGGTGAAAGCTTCTACTTCCTTAGCTTGGATTTTGACTCAGGTATTGTCCACCAGGGCTAGGTTAAAAACATTGATTTAATTGATTTTAGACTGACTACATTTAAATTTAGCAATATTGATTTATTGGAACTGAGATCGATTTTTCAACAATAATGTGAGTCACGTCCAGTTAAAGTCAAAGGGAACACTGCGCTAAGCAAGTCATGTCAACTAAGATCTGATATCTGGAATAATAATAACAGAAATAACATTTCAAAGCAATTACAGTATATATTTTTTAATAGTAGTCATTGCAATAACCCTGAGCTGCCTGTTTTCAATCTGCAAAGTATTTAGTTGTAAATGCAGTTCTTTCTATATAAAAGCTATTTTTTAAATAAAGCTTGACACACATTAAATTTAATATCTGTTTTGTTTGTGCTAACTTTCTAACATAACAACAAATATTCAGTTTTTCTCAAACGTAAATTAAAGCAATGAGCCAATGTTAAGTTTAATCTGCACAAACATTTTCAATCAGAGCTCAAAATGTTTAACTGTCAAAGAAATGTGCAAGAAAGTAAACTAATATCACTCTACAGGCACATTTTGAGAGAGGGCACTTCACTAATGCCCCTTTTCCACTTATGGATCTGGGTCAAACTAATGAGTCACTAAAGTTCACTTTATGGATCTGGGTCAGTCTAATGAGTCACTAAAGTAACCCGGTTCACTTTATGGATCTGGGTCAGTCTAATGAGTCACTAAAGTAACCCGGTTCACTTTATGGATCTGGGTCAGTCTAATGAGTCACTAAAGTAACCCGGTTCACTTTATGGATCTGAGTCAGTCTAATGAGTCACTAAAGTAACCTGGTTCACTTTATGGATCTGAGTCAGTCTAATGAGTCACTAAAGTAACCTGGTTCACTTTATGGATCTGGGTCAGTCTAATGAGTCACTAAAGTAACCTGGTTCACTTTATGGATCAGGGTCAGTCTAATGAGTCACTAAAGTAACCTGGTTCACTTTATGGATCAGGGTCAGTCTAATGAGTCACTAAAGTAACCTGGTTCACTTTATGGATCTGGGTCAGTCTAATGAGTCACTAAAGTAACCTGGTTCACTTTATGGATCAGGGTCAGTCTAATGAGTCACTAAAGTAACCTGGTTCACTTTATGGATCAGGGTCAGTCTAATGAGTCACTAAAGTAACCTGGTTCACTTTATGGATCAGGGTCAGTCTAATGAGTCACTAAAGTAACCCGGTTCACTTTATGGATCAGGGTCAGTCTAATGAATCACTAAAGTAACCTGGTTCACTTTATGGATCTGGGTCAGTCTAATGAGTCACTAAAGTAACCCGGTTCACTTTATGGATCAGGGTCAGTCTAATGAATCACTAAAGTAACCTGGTTCACTTTATGGATCTGGGTCAGTCTAATGAGTCACTAAAGTAACCTGGTTCACTTTATGGATCTGGGTCAGTCTAATGAGTCACTAAAGTAACCTGGTTCACTTTATGGATCTGGGTCAGTCTAATGAGTCACTAAAGTAACCTGGTTCACTTTATGGATCTGAGTCAGTCTAATGAGTCACTAAAGTAACCGGTTCACTTTATGGATCTGAGTCAGTCTAATGAGTCACTAAAGTAACCCGGTTCACTTTATGGATCTGGGTCAGTCTAATGAGTCACTAAAGTAACCCGGTTCACTTTATGGATCTGGGTCAGTCTAATAAGTCACTAATGCCCCTTTTCCACTTGCTCGGCCCAGAGCGGCTCAGTCTGGTCCGGTCTGTTCCAGTTAGGATCGGCTCACATGTACGGTTTTGTCTCCATTCACTACTGCAGCCCTTCTGTGGGCGGGGTGTAGAATCTCACTCGTCCTACCACGTGGTGGCGGTAGTGTTACCTCAAGCTATTTACTAGCCACCACTAAACATTAGAAGAAGAACACCCTGCAGGACCTTGTCTCACCACCTGTTGGCGGTAATGTCCCTTGAGCTATTTAATGCTCTGATCTTACTTTTATTGCCTTTTCAGCTTGTTTTAAACCCCTGTGTTTTCCATTTTCTTTCTTTATAATAAAGATTATTCTCATATATGTACAAGGTTCCTGTTAACATTGCTTAACACATTGATCGCACTGCCCTGTAATCAGTTAAACTATTTTTACAGTAAGGTACAGATTAGGAATTAATTAGGTTTCAATTGGCCCTGTAATATTAAATGTTTGTATTTCATTAAATTTAAACGGTAATATTTTGTCAGGGATAATTCAAAGTCAAATGCAAATGGATAATTTGGTTTAAACTGTCCCATAAACATTAAAAGCATGTTTCTTTAAACGTAAAAACAAAGTATTAATAATTAAATGTTTGTTGATCAGGAAACTCGTTTGGGCATCCAAGAACAGCTTCATCGGGGTTGATGGCGACGTCTGTGCATCCTTGGAAAAGCTGCTGCACCCACAACCCGACATCAGGATGGATGGATGGATGGATGGGTTCATGTTGACATCTGTGCATCCTGGCAAAAGCTGCTGCACTACTCATGACACGACATCAGGAAGGATGGATGGATGGATGGATGGAGGGCTGTTCAAATCTAATAATCTTTTTCTTATGATTCTTTAAAGGTCAAATGCAAATGGAAAATATTCTTAACTTCCAGTATGTTTTTAAACAAACACTATACTGTACACACTTAACATTGTAAAATATGTTTAGGAAATTATTGTTCAATGACACCACTTAAGAAATAAAATGTTTATTATGAAAACTAAGAAGTGAAAAAAGCACAAAAATAAATACTGCATCCACCTAAATGATTTTTTTCCTGTTGTCTCATGGGCTTCCTCCAGAAGACACAAGTTGATAAATTCTGGTGTTGACTTCTTCGTCTTAACTGTAAAAAAAAGAAAAACATGGTTACCGGTAATTCAGTCTAGAAACTGTTTTATATGTAGATATATTTTATAAGATATATGTAAGATATATATACATATATCAAATATCTCAGAAACCACAAAGCAGATATTTTTCAAACCAACACAGTGTAATCACTACATGTTTATGTGCATACTGTAAGCTGTTGGAGTTATTTGAATTAAAATTCGATTTTTTATAGACATAAGTGTGTCGACCTAGCTTTTTTTTTCTACTAGTATTTAACACATATCTTATATCTCAGAAACCACAAAGCAGATATTTTTCAAACCAACACAGTGTAATCACTACATGTTTATGTGCATACTGTAAGCTGTTGGAGTTATTTGAATTAAAATTCGATTTTTTATAGACATAAGTGTGTCGACCTAGCTTTTTTTTTCTACTAGTATTTAACACATATCTTATATCTCAGAAACCACAAAGCAGATATTTTTCAAACTAACAAAATGTAATCACAACATGTTCATGTACATACTGTAAGCTGTTAGAGTTATTTGAATTAAAATTCGATTTTTTAATAATTTATTTTCGAAGCACATGCGACAGGTTTGGAACATTATGAGAACATAAATAGGAACGATTGTGTCAACCAAAAAATTAACAAACAACAACAGCAGCAAGCCAAATACAGCAGAACATTTTAGCACTTTGAGATTTTCATTAATGAAAAGTGCGTTATAAATTAAATTCATTATTATTATTAACAGTAAAAACTCATTTCTTAAATGTTTTGCCAGAAAATTTTGAATAAAGTAGATGCCATTTCCTTTTTTTCTGGTGTATTTTAACAAGTTGTTAAACATCTATGTTCACCTACATGTAAACACTTGATTCAATAACTATTTTAGAGACATCTAACAAAATAAAGTCAGGTCCTGTGGACAGATTAAAAAATTGTTTAAATTATTATTGATCATGAATCAGGATATTTTAGAGACACCTCATTCAACTAGTTCATATAGACATCATCCTGTTTTTAAACTCACTCCTGTGGCTAAGATAATGAAATTAATGTGACAATTTATCACAGTGACTTTAGGGGTGCAACTGACTTTTAATTTGTTAATTTTTATTTAGTTTTATTGGTAACACAACATGCCATTTTACTAAACAATAATGACACTCAACTGCATGTATAAAAATATTAACTTTACCCAATGAACAGGTGACATTTTAATAACCAACAGTAAATTTAGGAGGGGCTTTTTACAGTTTTCTGATTTAGTGATAGACTCATATCAGCATCACTGATTTGAACTATTTTACTTTCCAGACAATGTGCGTTACCTGGGCTCTTTCTCATCTACAGCTTAAAGAAAAATTTGCTCTTTAACGACTTTTGACTTTAGGAAAAAATACATTTATTAACATATCCCAATATAATTAGGACATACACTAAAAAGATGATAGTCAAAAAATAAAAAGAGGCATTCAAAACAGAGCAGAGACTGACATGTTTTCTCACTTTGAAACGGAACAAATGGTTTAATGAAGAGACTTACTGCTGCTGTTAGTTTACGACTCGGTCATGTTTACGTTGGTTCTCCTGTGTAGTGTCGTCACTTTTCAAAGCACATGTCGCGCTCGCGCAGTTTTTTTTTATTTTTATGAAGCGTGGTGGAGCTCCCACACTAGAGGACTTGGCTCTGCGTCAGTCATTTGTAAAACACCGCCTCTAATCTGTTTTCGCCTCCCCACTCGCTCTGTTGAACCAGAGCCCTGAACTCGCGCTTACTTGGCTGCGGCCATAGATGTCCCGCCCACTATAGTCTGTCTTGAGACTGATTGGGTAAATCTCGCGCTCCAACAAAGATGTTTTATTGTCGACAAGATGTCTCACTGTGTCTTGAAATCCAGTCAGTGGGAAATGATGCATTCTGATGCAGTCACGGGTCTGACCCCCCCCCCTTCCTCAAAAACAAAAACTCATCGGATCTACACGAATCACGTAAATGATATATTTTGCTTTGAAAACGGCAATTTTCGCCGAAAGGTGACTAGTTTGCAGGTATGACAAATCTTTTGCTCTAATTACGGTAACATACCCAAAACCTCCGTTTCCCCCCACCGTGTCCGTGTAAACAGGGCCTTAAAGTCAAGTCAACTTTATTTGTAGAGCACATTTAAAACAGAAACTGTTATCAAAGTGCTTAACAACAACAATGGGAGTAAAATTAATAGAAAAGTACAAAACACTAAAGAGAAATGATGTCATCCAACATGCCACTGACACCCCCCCACCCCCGAAAACAAAAACTCTTCGCATCTACACAACTCACGTAAATGACATATTTTAGTTTGAAATCGGCACATTTCTGTGAAAAGCGACTAGTTTACAGGCATGGACTAAACTGAAACTAAGGCAAGGGTTAAATTCATTATTTTATTTTAACAGTTTAATTTTGTGTTCTAACGGGCAGCCGTGGCGTAGTGGTAATGGCAGTCGTCCCCCGATCGGAAGGTTGGAGGTTCGAATCCCGGTTCCCCACACCATGTGTCGTTGTGTCCCTGGGCAAGACACTTAACCCTGAGTTGCTCCCGGTAGGACTGGATGGCGCCTTGCATGGCAGTCTGCCGCTACCGGTGTATGAATGTGTGTACGGTATGAATGGGTGGATGGTTGGTATTGTAAAGCGCTTTGGGGCCCCTCATAGGGGGCTGTAAAGCGCTATATAAATAAGCATTTACCATTTAATGTTCATGTGTTTAATACATAAACAAAAAAACATATTTCTTGTGTGAATCTCATCTCTTCATTCAGCAGTACACTGTAAAAAATAATTTACAGGTCACATCACAACTGGAGAGACAAACACCCCCATCATTCAGTGCATCATAGCATCCAGCTGAAAAACTGATTTGACACTTTCAGTCTGCAAGACTTCTCCCTCCTGGCTGGGGATGCCCAAAGTCCACAGCAAACTTCACTTTTTCTTCAAAATACCCCCCCTTCGAATTTCCTGTTCCTCACGTGTCTCCACAAAGCAGATCACACTAGTGAAATGGCTCGCCTGTCTTTTTCCACTGTCGTTATCATTGTTGCAGCAATCATCTTCAGATCTCCCCCTCCCTCCACACAGTCCCAGTTGTCCACCATCAGCATCTCTTCACACAATTTTTCATCTGATCACGCTCATTCACTGATATTCAGTCCCACAATAAATTCATTACTTCAATGTCATTACACTTTGTATCCAAGGAGCCACAGTCCTCATCATTCTTGTAAAACTCCCCAGCCTGCACACACTCCGACCCTCTGTCCACAGTATTATACAAACAGGACTCCAAAAAAGTTGGGACACTAAACAAATTGTGAATAAAAACTGAAATGCAATGATGTGGAGATGGCAAATGTCAATATTTTATTCGTAATAGAACATAGATGACAGATCAAAAGTTTAATCTGAGTAAATGTAACATTTTAAAAGAAAAATATGTTGATTCAAAATTTCACAGTGTCAACAAATCCCCCCAAAAATGGGACAAGTAGCAATAAGTGGCTGGAAAAAGGAAATTGAACATATAATGAACAGCTGGAAGACCAATTAACACTAATTAGGTCAATTGACAACATGATTGGGTATAAAAAGAGCTTCTCAGAGTGTCAGTGTCTCTCAGAAGCCAAGATGGTAAGAGGATCACCAATTCCACCATTGTTGCACAGAAAGATAGTGCAACAATACCAGAATGGTGTTACCCAAGCGTAAAATAGCAAAGATTTTTAAGTTATCATCATCAACCGTGCATAACATCATCAAAAGATTCAGAGAATCTGGAACAATTGCTGTGCATTGTCAGTGAACACAATCCACCGTGCCATCCGCCGTTACCAGCTGAAACTCTACAGTGCAAAGAGGAAGCCATTTCTAAGCAAGCTCCACAAGCTCAGACGTTTGCACTGGGCCAGGGGTCATTTAAAATGGAGTGTGGCAAAATGGAAGACTGTTCTGTGGTCAGATGAGTCACGATTTGAAGTTCTTTATGGAACACTGGGACGCCATGTCATCCGGACCAGAGAGGACAAGGATAGGCCAAGTTGTTTTCAATGCTCCGTTTTTTTTACACTAAAACCATAAAGATAAAGAAAATAAAACCATATCTCAATAGTAGTATATGAAAGAATACATAAAATGAAAGGTGGCAGAAAGAAGAAGAAATCTGACCCGAACCAGTGACCTCCAAGACCCGATAAAACGGGTAAAGATGGATAGATGGCTTTTGTTGAAAAGATTTACCAAACAAATCTTTTAAACAAAATCCATCCATACACATTTGAAACATGGATGAATGCAATATGATTTTGAAGTCTATTTTATTTTGAGTTAAATGTTTATGCAATACAGTAGGCTGAAATCTTTGTTTACGTTTGTATTTTGAATTATTTGTGATGGACTGGAGACATGTCCAGGGTGTCCCCTGCCTCTCGCACAGTGACTGCTGGATATAGGCACCAGTGACCTCCGGGACCCGATTAAAGCTGCTGCATTCTATTCATATACCCATCTGCTCACAATTCAGGCTGCTGTATTTATACTGTATATTTTACATTATTAATGTTTGCTACAAGCATACATTATTGTTTTAAATAAATGTTTTATTTGTTTACATTATTGTTTAATCTTTTAATGATTTCAATAGACCTTTTACCAGTTGACGTCATCGCGCACGCGCACTCGCATTTTTTCAGAATTTTCCGGAAGCTGGGGGGTAGCGCGTCAATACTACTCTAGTTCCCCCATCGCAAACAACATGGGGGAAAGAGACTTCTGTTGTGTTTAGAATTGTTCGAGGCAACGTAAACGAGTAAAAGAAAAAGGTGAGACTTGTTCGTTTTACCAAGTCCCTCTAGGAAAGTCGAGTAAAGCGACTAAAAGAAGGAAGATGTGGCTACAAGAGCTTCGCCGGACCGGCAGGACTTCACCCCGACACAAAACAGCAAAGTGTGTAATCAGCATTTTTTATCTGGCATGGTCAAACTCCGTGGATTACGTTCCTACATTACATCTTGGATATGGGAAACAGACAAAAACAGAGAACAACCTCCCGCAGCAGAACAACATGCTCCTGGACAGTTGATAAGCTAGCAGCTAGCTAGTTCTACGAGACCTCGCTGTTGAAGTTTCAACCTGCGACATGCAAGGAGATTCTTCCTTCAACCCCCCTGAACAAATAACAGGTGAATAAAATGTCATCAAACATTCAGCTGTATAAAAATCTGCACTGTTAGCCTGTAATCATTTGAACTCTTTCTGGGTTGAAATAATA
>JBBPBX010020723.1:0-11291 GCA_038048925.1 Garcialebias charrua | reverse complement strand
TTCTCTGAATGAGGCGTGTCCCTCTGGATACAGTTATCTGCAGAGAGCCCGCAGCACTGGCCGCGGTGGTGGTCTGGCTGTAATTTATCGCAGTAATTTAAAATTGTCTCATCTGTCTTCTCAGGACTTTTCCTCTTTTGAATGTCTGGCTTTCAGCTTCAAAGCCCCACTCCTGATGAATGTTATATTAATTTATAGACCTCCCAAACCGCATGTTTCATTTAACTCAGAGATGCATGACCTCCTCACTTTTTTCTGCACCTCCCCTGTGAAGACTATTTTTCTTGGCGACTTAAATATCCACGTGGACAATTCTTCTTCACCTCTGGCAACAGATTTTAAGTCTCTTCTGGACTCTCTTAATCTCACTCAACATGTTGACGCCCCTACGCACAGCAGGGGGCATACTCTGGATTTGGTGATTACAGACACTGTACTCATCAATAACTTATCTGTATATGACCTGGGTGTCTCAGACCACAGGGTCATCTCCCTGGAAGTGCCTTCATCTTCGCCTGCTTCAAACCCAAAACGACCCATCCAGTTCCGTGACCTTAAAAACATTTCCCTTGATGTTCTGTCTGCTGATCTTCACACCCTGACCGCTGTCAATCATTCATCTGCAGATGACTCTGTGGATTACTACAACCAATCTCTTCGGGAGCTCCTGGACCTACACGCCCCCTTAAAGACAAGACTGGTGTCTTTCTCGCGCTCAGCTCCTTGGTACACTGATGAGCTGCGCAAGATGAAGGCAACTGGCCGTGCTATTGAGAGACGTGTAAAATCATCTGGTCTGTCTGTGCATAAGCAGGCATATAAAGAACATCAGAAAGCATACGCCTATTCTCTTAAAGAAGCACGCTCCAAATATTATTCTAACATCATCAACACCTGCCCTGGAAACTCTAAACAGCTCTTCTCCACAATCACTCGTCTGCTTAATCCCATTAAGCAAACTCTTGAGGACTCTGCTCAAAAATGCGACCTGTTTCTTTCATCTTTTAAAACCAAAGTTGACACTATCAGATCTCAGCTCCACAACCTCCCCGTTCTCAGTGTGCCACCCACCCGTCTGCATTCTGGGACCCTAAACAGCTTTGACGAAGTTGTTCAGAGTGAGGTGGAGGCCATCATCAAGAAAATGAAGCCTTCATCCTGCGCCCTGGATCCTTTCCCCTCTTCTCTCATAAAAACCAATCATTCTGCAATAGGCCCACTTATCACTCAAATAATAAATCAGTCTCTACAATCTGGTCATGTTCCACTGCCTCTAAAAACCGCCATCATTAGGCCTCTTCTGAAAAAATCTAATTTGGATCCCGACATTTTTTCTAATTACCGCCCAATTTCACACCTCCCTTTTCTGTCTAAAGTGCTGGAAAAAGCTGTTGCTGCTCAGCTGCAGGACCACCTACAACAACACTCCCTGTATGAGAAGTTCCAGTCTGGATTCAGAGCAGCTCACAGTACAGAGACTGCATTGCTGAGGGTTACCAATGATGTCCTCTTGGCTGCTGACACTGGCTCTCCCTCCATCCTTGTCCTCCTTGACCTCACTGCAGCCTTCGACACTGTGGACCATAGTATCCTCCTCCACCGTCTTCATGTGGAGGTCGGTCTCTGCGACACAGTCCTGGACTGGTTCAAATCTTTCCTCTCCAATAGGCTGGAATGTGTTAGTCTTGGCAACGCCACGTCCCAGACAGTTTGTGTCTCCTGTGGTGTCCCTCAGGGGTCGGTTCTGGGGCCCCTGCTGTTTTCCCTTTACATGCTGCCTTTAGGTCAAATTATTAATCAGTTCAACATTTCTTTTCACTGTTATGCCGACGATACACAGCTTTACATCAGGACTGGAGCATCCTCATCTTCCACCTTGTCATCTCCATCTTCACTCACTGCCCTCTCTGCCTGCCTGGAGGCAATTAGGGCATGGATGAATCAGAACTTTCTTCAATTAAACTGCTCCAAGACTGAGGCCATACTGATTGGCACCCCTCACCAGGTACAAACATCTCCTATAACAACACTTTCCTTTTCTGGACAAGACATCCCCCTCTCCACCTCTGTTACTAATCTTGGAATAAAAATGGACTCCAATCTTACATTTGAAAATCACATTAAGCATCTGTTTAAAACTTGCTTCTTCCATCTTCGAAACATCTCCAGACTTCGCCCATCCCTAACTTTTTCCGATGCTGAGAAGCTCGTCCATGCTTTTGTCTCCTCCAGGCTCGACTACTGCAACTCCCTGTTTATTGGAATCCCTGGCAAAAACCTTCAGAAACTTCAATATATTCAAAACAGTGCAGCAAGGATCTTGTTGAGAGTTCGTAAATTTGAACATATTACGCCCATTCTCCATAACCTTCATTGGCTTCCTGTCGCCTACAGAATTCAGTACAAAACTGCTCTCATTACACATCAATGCTTACACGGAACTTTCATTCATTCAACCTTTATTTATACAGGCTAGCCTCGTTGAGTCACGGGGACTCATTTACAAGAGGGACCTGTCTCACTCACACCAAACAACCATCCACTCTCACACTCACACCTAGGGTCAATTTAGAGTCACCAATCAGCCTAACAAGCATGTTTTTTGGTCTGTGGGAGGAAACCGGAGTACCCGGAGGAAACCCACGCATGCACGGGGAGAACATGCAAACTCCACCCAGAAAGGCCCCGGACCGGGATTTGAACCGGCAACCTTCTCGCTGAGAGGCAGCAGCTCTACCAGTTGTGCCACCGTGCTGCCCAGATTATCTGAAGGATATTCTTGTTCCATACTCATCCACCCGGTCGCTGCGGTCACAGAACAGTAATCTCCTTCACATTCCGAGAACCAAATTAAGGACCATGGGAGACCGGGCTTTCAGTGTGGCTGCCCCCCGCCTGTGGAACTCTCTTCCTGACTGTCTAAGAGCCCCACAGTCTGTGGTTGACTTTAAGAGCGGCTTGAAGACCTTTCTTTTCGACCAAGCATACTCTACCTCCTCATGATTCTACTTTTGATCTTAGCTGATATTGTTATTGATTTTAATTGTTTTATTATTTGTTTTATTGTCATTTAATTCTGTTGCTCCTTGTAGCACTTTGAGATTTTCATTAATGAAAAGTGCGTTATAAATTGAATTCATTATTATTATTATTATATTCATTGCATGACTGTTTGCGTGTATCTGCCTCAATTAAATCTGTTTTAAGTAATCTGTTATTTTGGATTTGATTCTGCTTGTGAGACATTTAAAGATGTTTTGAACTTCTGGCAGGTCTCTCTGATGGCGTGGAGACTGGACAGGGCCCGCGGTCGTCAGCTACTTCATCTGCCGGAGGGTCTGGATCGAGAAACCACAGCCAGGGGCTTTGAGCATACCTCAAAAGAAAAAAACATGAAGTTTTAAATTCTAGACAAAATAAAGGAATTAAAGAAACATACAGATAAGTGTTAGTGGTTTTTAAAGTTTACTACTACAACCTGCAAAAGGCAACAATGGCTCCACGCTCAAAATGTCCTTGTGAAGACCAGCCAGCAGTGATGGGCTCATCAGGATGTCGTGGGTCAAAACGCAGGCTGTTCAGCGTTCTCCTGGAAAACTTCTGGATGCCGATGTCATGCCTATAATGACACCAACATGAAAAATGTGGTTTATATCTAACACATATTAGCAAATCTGTTTGTAGAAGTTTTTTTTAAAAATGTCCAAGAACTATTCCAGATCTTACAATTGTAGAAAACATTTAAAACCGTGCATATGTGATTGCATTTATTTCTTATCTAGTGCCACTAGAAAACAATTAACAATAATTAACACAATACAATAAACTACAATTGTAAAATGTTGAATAGTTTTTTGACTGGAATAAGACAAAATAAGTGATATTGTATTATTCCAGTTGTTGGTGAAGTTTGACTGAAAGTCACCTTTCTGGGTATTTGTGTTATAAGCGTAATATGACATTTCTTCAGGAACACTGAGTAAACTCACTTTAAAACTTGCAGCTCATCCAAGTAGCAGGTGCAGTTCGTTTTTGGGCTGGTCCCTTCCATGTACAAGGCAACTGGGTGCAGGTTGGTTTAGAATGTATTTCCAGCATGGTTGCAGCCACCTCCTTGTCTGCAAAAACAAACACAATATATAACCATATTGTGTGTGTCATTATGGAATTCACATGCAAAATATATTGTTTTTAATATATTTAAGATTTTCACACATTTTACGTCTAAAGTGCAAAAGTAAATACGTTCTCAAAGATAATTAAATTTTCCCAGGAAAGCTAATAAATGTATCTCTTGGGATAGTTCTTATTTTTCACATCACAACATCACCAATTGTCTCAGGTTGTATTTAAGACATAGTTTACAGAAATCAAATAAGAAATAAGGACGCTGTGAACATTTGTGTGACTCAAACGTCATGTTTTTGTTTACATACTGTGCTTACAGTATACTGACAGCTCTTATGAAGACATGGTGCTAGTTATAGCAGCTAACAGAAGATGTTAACAAACCTGTAACAGTAACCAAATCAGTCTAAATATCAGAAGTATTGGTGTGAGAAATTTAAAACATGGTGTGACTGACTCAAACATCATGTTTTTGTTTACATACTGTGCTAATACTGACAGCTCTTATGAAGACATGGTGCTAGTTATAGAAGCTAACAGAAGATGTTAAACCTGTAACAATAACCAAATCAGTCTAAATATCAGAAGTATTGGTGTGAGAAATTTAAAACATTTATTTCTGACGCTTGGATAATACAGGTTGTTGACAACTACACACAACGACTCACCCTGCTGGACATTCGCAAAAAAGCCTGAAGGAGTTCCCCATTTTCCATCAGCGCACACAATCACCTCCTCTCGTATCCGCGGCACAATGTTCAGGCATTTTGACCAGTGGTTGTTCACTATTTTAAGAAAACAAGCTTCTAAATTACAACTCGCTATCATTACGAAGCTCCACGGCTCCTTCCTAACCCCCCTGCATCCGGTTTCCGCTTTTTGCCGTCCAATCAGAACGCTCGTTTCAGGCGAGCTTTGCGTGATGACGTCAACTGGTAAAAGGTCTATTGAACCTGACCTTCAGAAACAGGTGTATATTCTGTACAGTCATTTGCACCTTGAACCATTTCACACGCTGGAACTGCTTCATCGTCTTCAGGTTGGTCCATTGGTGTTGCCAAAACCTCTGGTTCAGAGACTGCACCAAGGTCTAGGAGAGCCTGCGCACACTGGAGCTGTTCCATTGAGCGAACTCTGTCTTTCACTCGTCTGTACCTATAATTATTATAAATATATATACATGTATATGTAAATGTATATACAGTATTTGTTTGCGTGTAAGTAATAATACTACAACTTTGCTGCTGAAAACAGATCACATTACCAAAATAGACATGTATACAAGTTCAAAAATAACTTAATTATATTTTACAATGATTTATAGATGGCATATTTATAAAACTATAATTATAAGAGTAATAATATTTTTTATAATTACTATTATAATATTTAAAAATGATTTTATTTTTTATACCTGTTCAGCTTTGACTCAGTTCTTTGATGTTCCCTTGCTGACTTTCTGAGAGTATGAGCACCGGTCAACTTCAATGTAAGAGCCTAGTCTGGATTTGATTTGTTGTACATGTGTGTAAGCCGTCCTGAACAACAACAAAACAATTAGACAGAAGCAATTATTCAAATGTATACAGTAATCTGCTTACAGATAATTAACATGCAGCATCCTAACAATAAACTGTACAGGCCAAACACTGGACCAGAACCAGAACTTTGTTGCCCTAACAGAGAAACAGACTGACTAAAACCCTGTAACGTGTATGTGTGTGTCAGACAGATGTCATTGGGTAAATAAACGGGTCAAAATTAAATATTAAAATACAGCCTCATAACAACGAACTTTCCAGGCAAATCACGGGACCAGAACCAGAACTTTGTTGCCCTAACAGAGAAACAGACCGACTAAAACCGTGTAATGTGTATGTGTGTGCGTGTCAGCCACGGTGTGGGGGCTAGCTTGTAGCATAGCATTGCTAAGCTAACGAGAGTAACAGAGACGGTTGATCATGAAAAAACTGTTCAAACACACATTGTTTAGCAAAATTATTCGTATAGAATTTTGGTTTACCGGTCAAAAAGTGATCGGAGCATATTTTGGATGTCTTCGACAGCAGATCCTTGCGGTTGATATTACGCAGCCAGACTCATGACGTTCTATGGTCAGCTCTTCTGTGTCTGGCCCTTCATCTGTCCTTATTTTCGGAATTAAGAAAAAATAATGCTTGACGCTTCCCTAGTTGGAACAACCACTAACCCAACACGAGGTAACCATTGCAAATGATTCGAAATAACAAATAAAATTAAAAAACTCGAAAAATACTCTGCCTATGGACCACGCTGTTACTACTGCTCTGGTAGCTTTGTTCCGCCTCTACGCATGGAGGACTACCCGGAAATGCCCCTGATGTTACGTCACATGGGAACTATGTATAACAGCAGTGTAAAGGCCCCAGTATACTCCCGCATGCGTCCATACGCAGAGGCCCTCTGTGAATAGCAAACAACCATCAGGTGCTAACGATACATTGTTAGACTGATGTCCTCCTTGATCATGTGAGCAGCTGGTTTCGGCTGTCATCAGCAAACTGGTTGATCCACTGTGAGAAGGTGTTATTTACAAGACTGAGCTGAATACAGCATCTCATACTGAAGAAGTATTTTGGAGGAAAGACAAAACGTTTCTACATTTTGTTCTGTTTTGTTTTTTGAATGTCCAGAGGACCAGACTTAGCTTTTTTGGATGAACATGTCTCAGTTTTCAAATTGAAATGGTTCAGTAGAAATGCTTTTCGAAACACCACCTCCCTTTCTCTGTTCAAGACTGCCCTGAAAACACATCTCTTTAGACTAGCTTATCATTAACTTTACTAAATGTATTTTTATTATTTTGCATTTTATAATCTTTATGTATTTTATATTTCAATTTGTCACTGATAATGTTTGAACTGTATTGGTTTGTTAAGTGTCCTTGGGTGTCCTGAAAGGCGCTTTTAAATAAAATGATTATTATTATTATTATTATTATTATTTTCATTTTCAAAATAAAGCTGCATATTTTGACTCATAAATAAGATTTAAAATAAATAATCCAAATTGCATTCTATTTATGAGTCAAAACATGCAGCTTTATTTTACAAATGAAAAGCATTTATATTAATTCATTTTAATTTGAAAACTGATACACATTCTCTTCCACATTTTTTACTCCTCTCTCAAACCATTGTTCCTCTCTATCCAGGATGAGAACATCTTCATCCCTGAAAGAGTGACCTCTGACCTGGAGATGAGAGTGTCCTGGTCTGATGATGTTAAAGGCAAAAAAAAAAATGTCGTTAAGGTTCAAGGTTCTTTGTTGTCATTTGTGTAATGGGCATGACTGTGTCCGCTCTGATACTTGAACTGTCCCAGTGACACCTTTTCACTGATACTCTCAGAAAAAAGACATTAACACTATTTTATTACATTATTTTGAATCAAAACACAATAAGTCATAAGAGACTCTCTTATTCCTCTATTTTTGTGTTAATGAATAACCTTGTGTTACTTGTATAAGCATTATTGAATTCAATGTTTGTTAAGTCAAAGACTGTTTAATTCAAACTGTTTAATTCAAGTTGGAAATCCAATGTTATTTCAAAATAATGATCACTTCTTCATATGATGAATCAAACGGTGAAAGTGAATTAATATGTCAGACTGAACTCGATCAGTTTTGTTAGAAGTTAGAACACAGTTTTAATCAGTTGTTTTATGAAGCTGGCTCCAGTCTAATCTGTTTCTCTGTCTTCATTCTAAACAACTTCTTCTCTGTTCTAAAAACTGATCTTCTCCTATCCGAGTGACCTTCATCCACTGGTTTGTTTGGACCAATCAGAGAAGAACAACAAGTCACTGATCACAGATCCTTCCTTAAAGTTCTAAGCTGTTGCTGGAACTGACGGAGTTTGCTGAGGACCTCAATGCCCTGATGAGGTTCCCCAAAGAACTGATGATCGTCTGGTCAACACGCTAATGACCACGTCATTCAGTTAAAGACTTATAACATGCCTGTTATAAGTCATCTTCAACAGCTGAAAAAGCTCTCTTTTATTGACATTCCTTTAAGGAACGTCTTATCTTGAAAACAACACCAGGAGCTGCCGTTACTTTCGGTTCGAGTCAAGGCGCACGTCTGGAGACGCTGAGAACGGTAAACGAACTGACCAAACTGGACCGAGGGAGACTGACCATCTTCACGAGGTAAAAGTCGTCAAATGCTTTGCCAAGGGTACCAACGTGTAGCCGAGTTCAGCCGGAGAGCTGCCATGCTTCTGGTTAAACACATCAAGATAACTCCCTGACTCTTAACTTCTTTTCCTCCATTTCCTTCCTCCTAAACCTTTATCTTCCTAAGCCAGAAACTAAGTTAATGTACCTGCAGAAATGAGTAAAATATCATCCTTCACTTGTTCTGTTGTTCCTATATTTCATCTGTGCTGAAGTTAATTATAGGAAAAATAATCAACCAATCATGTACAAATGTGTGATGTAATTTACAATTATGTTAAATAAATGGTCCAGTCCTGCTGTGCCAACATAAGTTTAACGTTTCCTGTGAATTACATCTGGTCAAGGTATAGAATTATTGGTATTGAACTGAAAAAGAGAGAACCCGTTTAATTAATGATGTATTTTTGTGTCAGTCTAAACCCTGCCAGCTTATACATCTAAAATATAGGTAAGTCAGTAAACTGACCCCTTCCTATATTACTACATTTGCATGGGGTACATGAGACAAAAATGTGTACTCAAGGTCCCAGTTACACCCAAAAATATCACGTACCAGTACTGAAGGGGTTTCTCATTCGGTGTTCAAATGACCAGTCTCTCTTGTAAAAATGATGAAGATTTATTGACAGACACAGGGTATATTCATTCATTCAACCTTTATTTATACAGGCTAGCCTCGTTGAGTCACTGGGACTCATTTACAAGAGGGACCTGTCTCACTCACACCAAACAACCATCCACTCTCACACTCACACCTAGGGTCAATTTAGAGTCACCAATCAGCCTAACAAGCATGTTTTTTGGTCTGTGGGAGGAAACCGGAGTACCCGGAGGAAACCCACGCATGCACGGGGAGAACATGCAAACTCCACCCAGAAAGGCCCCGGACCGGGATTTGAACCGGCAACCTTCTCGCTGAGAGGCAGCAGCTCTACCAGTTGTGCCACCGTGCTGCCCAGGTACAGGTTAACAGAGTTACAGCATGAATAAACAATTATTTGTGCACAGAGAATTGTGAGCACTTTAGACAGACCTTTCCTCGGCGAGGTTCTTCAAAGAATGCTACTGATATCTGAGATGTTTGGGTCTATGAAGATGCAGTTTGGGCTTCTCTGGTCTCTGATTGGCTTAGAGCACTGATAAAGAGTCCTGGAGCTTCTCTTGTTTGTCAGTTCTATGACCTTGTAGATTTATAGCTCTGGTGAGGAGTCTCCTGAAACTGTGTTCTTTGTTCTACTTATTTGCTCCGTAAGAAAGTTTTAGAAATGTACTATTATATGTGTCTTGTGTGTGATCCATCCATCCATCCATCCATCCATCCATCTTCTTCCGCTTATCCGGGGTCGGGTCGCGGGGGTAGCAGCCTAAGTAGGGAGGTCCAGACTTCCCTCTCCCCAGCCACTTGGAGCAGCTCCTCTGGGGGAATCCCAAGGCGTTCCCAGGCCAGCCGAGAAACATAGTCCCTCCAGCGCGTCCTGGGTCTTCCTCTGGGTCTCCTCCCGGTGGGACATGCCCGGAACACCTCACCAGGGAGGCGTCCAGGAGGCATCCTAACCAGATGCCCGAGCCACCTCAACTGGCTCCTCTCGATGTGGAGAAGCAGCGGCTCTACTCCGAGTCCCTCCCGGATGACTGAGCTTCTCACCCTATCTCTAAGGGAGAGTCCAGACACCCTGCGGAGAAAACTCATTTCAGCCGCTTGTATCCGAGATCTTGTTCTTTCGGTCATAACCCAAAGCTCATGACCATAGATGAGGGTGGGAACGTAGATCGATCGGTAAATTGAGAGCTTTGCCTTTTGACTCAGCTCTCTCTTCACCACGACAGACCGGTACAGCGCCCGCTTCACTGCGGACGCTGCACCTATCCGCCTATCGATCTCACGCTCCAGTTTTCCCTCATTCGTGAACAAGATCCCGAGATACTTAAACTCCTCCACTTGGGGCAGGACCTCCTCCCCGACCCAGAGAGGGCATGCTACCCTTTTCCGGCTCAAGACCATGGCCTCGGATTTGGAGGAACTGATCCTCATCCCGGCCGCATCACACTCGGCTGCAAACCGCTCCAGTGAAAGTTGTAAATCACGAACTGATGAAGCCAGTAGGACCACATCATCTGCAAAAAACAGAGAAGCGATTCTAAGGTCACCAAAACGGATCCTCTCAACACCTTGGCTGCGCCTAGAAATTCTGTCCATAAAAGTTATGAACAGAATCGGTGACAAAGGGCAACCTTGGCGGAGTCCAACTCTCACCGGAAACGAGCCTGACTTACTGCCGGCAATGCGGACCAAGCTCTGACACCGGTCGTACAGGGACCTAACAGCCCTTATCAAAGGGCCTGGTACCCCATACTCCCGGAGTACCCCCCACAGAACCCCCCGAGGGACGCGGTCGAATGCCTTCTCCAAGTCCACAAAGCACATGTAAACTGGTTGGGCAAACTCCCACGCACCCTCCAGGACCCTGCTGAGGGTGTAGAGCTGGTCCAGTGTTCCACGACCAGGACGAAAACCACACTGCTCCTCCTGAAATTAATGTCCAGATACACTAATTGGTCTACTAGTATATTTGTGGTTTATAAGTACTACTTATTTAGTTTGATTCATCTGTTTGTGTAGCTGTGTGCTCTGACCTCCCCAGAGGGCCTAGAGAAGCACAAAGGGCATTTGTCCCCTGAGCATGTTATCTGCCTCAAAACAGTCTGTTTGTTAGATCTAAAAGTGTGTCTTAATGTTTGTTTAAGCTACTTTAATGCACATAAGACAGGATTGCATAAACATTTGTGATAAACAGTTGTAAATACCTTGATTTGATTATAGAATACATAGGGTTAGCATACAGAATGGTATGGATAACTCTTCACATCCCTCTCTTGACCTATTAAAATAGGTCAAAACAACCTGCACAACTCCAGTTGGATTCCCCGAAGAGGACCCC
>JBBPBX010020722.1:0-43086 GCA_038048925.1 Garcialebias charrua | reverse complement strand
GCGGTCGTAAAAAAAGAGCTTTGTGCGTTCGTGCCCTGCGGCGCTACGCGGGGCTACGCTTGTGCCTCTGCGTACGTACGTCGCACAGAGGCGTACTACATGTACGCTGAGCTCTACCGGGGGCATTTGGAAGTGCTATGGTCACCCAACAAATATATTATTTCATCAGTTGAAATTATTAAAATGTTATGATTTGGTTGAATATACTGTAGTATTTTACAAGTCATGTATAAAGCTCATAAAAAATATTACCCCCATATATTCAATTAAAATTTGTTTAAAAAAAAGAGTCATTATAACCTTAAAGGGGACCACACATGCAAAATTCACTTTTTAATGTTTTTTTTACTCAACTTTGGGTATGTACTTCATAAAAAAACAGTCCTAAGGCCAAAGAAATGCACCCAGTGGTTTATTTACTCTAAGTAGTGTAGTGATACACCTCCAAGCTGATGTACGTTCCGGCCAGGCACCAAAGGCCCACGTCTTCAGCAAAGGTTCAAACAGCACGTCAGCTGTGAACCCCTTCGAGTGTCACGCGGTGACACTCTTTCTGAAGTTATCTTGAACAAAACCAGAACCAGGCATCACTCTGGGAGGCCGACGCAGACTTCACGAGACCGTGGCAAGATGAAAGTGGTCGCCTGTAAAACGCAGCAGAATGCGCGTCTGGCTTGACTAATTTACCGGAGTTGAGACAGGATCATCTTCACGAAGGTAAAAGTGTTTCATCACGGGACGGACGTCCAGCCGAAACCGAGCAGAGGGTGCTATCACTGGTTAAACATCTCAAGATAAGATTCAACCATTTCATTTCAATCTTTTATCTTTCCTCCTTAAACTCCTCCTTATGTTTATTTTCATCATGGTAAACTTTAAGTAATGTGCCAACAGAAAGGTCCAACTGTCTGTTTGTTTTAATTTGAATTCTTGTCAACGTAGTTATTAAATCAGAGCTAATATCGATACAAATGTTTATGTAATTTTTGTGATAGTTTCAATAAAAGGTCTATTCTTTTGGTAGACCAATATAAATTGAAGTCTAAGCGTGAAATTACATTTCTTGTCTAATCACAGTAAAAACAACTTAGTATCGGAAAAAGGAAGAACTCGCTCTTTGGTGGCAGTTTGTGCAAGATTAAAGTCTGCTAAACTGCGCATCTACAATAATAGTAAATCAGTAAGTGTTTAAATACCTTACTCTACATTTATTACTATTATTAATCTATTACAGTAGATTTATTTGTCTGTGATAAAAACGGTTCGTTTCTCACTTCCTGCGGTTTGTGATGTCACAAACCGCAGCCAAAACCCACCCCAACCTGAATCCAGCCCCTCACCTAGCAACCCCTGGTTAGGCTCAACCCACTTCTGTATTAAACACATGACTGTTGTTTTTCATGATTTCATCTCATCTTTTGTTTATATGTTCTTAATTTCATGTGTACAGCACTTTGTTGCAGCTGTGTTTTTTTAAATGGCTTTATAAATAAAGTATAATTGTTATTTTTATGTTTTAGTTCAATTTTTAGTGTATTTGCGATCGCTCCCAACGCGCAGCCGGCAGAAATAAAACGAGCAGACCGCCGGCGTAGGGACCGGCGGCAACGGGACCCTCTTCTGGCGGATGGAGCGGAGCTTCAACTGTACAGCCTCGCTGCAGCCTCGCAGCAGCGAGGACCTTCTCCTTACGGATTAATTTACGGGAGACACTTGGTGAACTTTGTGTGTGTCTTGACTGGAACAGCGATAACTCCCAAAATCGCCGCGTGCAACGAGCGGAGCTGGCGAACACCGGAAGAGGAACAAGCTAACATTAGCATCGGATTCGGGTGGTCTAATGCTAAAAGGAGCAGCAAATTGCGGCGCGCTCAGACGGGTTTCGGTAAGTTATCTTAAGCTAGCACTAACAGTAAGTCAAATGAGTAATAAAAAAAGAGCTAATTTTAAAACAACAACACATTACAGATACTGGCTGTTACAGAGGGCGTAAACAGATCTTTGAAGGGCGTGGACTTCAGAACTTCTATCAGAAACCGGTCGTTCAAAACGAAAGTTAAAAATGGCAGAATTAAAAAGGGTATAATTGATTATCTAAGAATTATTTTGTGTATTAAAATGAATTAATATTGTCAAGATAGCACACAGACATAACATAAAATTTTTTAAAGACCTATATGTGGTCCCCTTTAAGAGAATGGAAATGTTTGTAAAACCTCCATTTAGAACTAGTCTGAAGGAGCGGTGTTGTAATTCAGGGAATAGGGTTGTGGAATTGCCTTTATCACCATAAAAATTTCTAAAACTATATATTTAAAGAAATGATTACGGTAAGTTAAAGTTGTTGGGAAAGTATAGTGCCAGGTGAAGGATACCTGAAGTTTTTTTGTTTTCAGTTTGGAGATTGTTCAAGTGAAGGTTGTTGTTTGTTTGTAGTTATTTTGTATTTTTAAATAAGGGGCAGATAAGAATTATTTTTCTCCTTTCTGCACCCTTTTCATTTAATGTTTTTTTTTCCCTTTCGGATGAATTTCTTTTATTATAAATGAATGAATAAATTAATAAAAAAAACATGCAGCGCTGGGTGTTGTTTCAGGGACACGTTGGCTCAAACTTGTATTGTGCTTCATCTTCTGGCTCTCAGCGTATTCTATCGAGTGGAACAAGTTAGATGTTTTCCCACTGCTAGTTAGAATGACTCTCCGTCATATTTTGCAGCACACTGAAACCTGCATTTATCGAATCTTAGAAAGCCAAACCACTTCCACACTGGCAAATTAGTATTTCCTCTCTTATCAATTATGTCATCTGATTTCACTTGTGAAACCTTGTTCAGTCACATTCTGACAGTCATGGGCACTCGTTTTGAAGCGAAAACGCGCGTTAGAGATTAGCTTAGCTTAGCCTGCTATTGCTAACGCCTTCCGGACTTGAGCTCTACGTAATATCTACATCACCATGCACTTACGTAGTTTTGTCACAGCTTTTTCTGTTCCGGTTGAAACAAGCTTCAACCCGAACAGGAAAAGAAATGCGTCAGTGAAATGCTGTAATCCTATTGAAATATCGAAAATGTGCTTAAAACTCATATCATTGTTATTGAATAAAAGTATACCGTGAGATATATCGATATTGAATTATTGTCCAGCACTAGCCACTACGGACTGCAGCTGTTTCCTCCTCTACAGCCGTTTGCTTTTAACGTGAAATCTGCATCATAAGAAATTCTCCGTGCGTTTTCCATTATTGCTGAACAAATGAGCAGTTCTGTGCATGAAGTGTAAAATCTAGTAACAACACAGGAACTATCTGAAGAAATTAATTCATGTCTATCTTGGGGGATGGTCCTCGGGAGTACCTCGTTGGTCATTCAGGTTAGACTGTAGGTCACATGATGACAGAGTGGGTGAAGTTATGGTTGGGTATTTGAAACCATGAGCAAAAGACCTTGTACATCTGATTACCTGAGGGCATTCTCTCTGTGTCACAAATAGGACTGAGTACCGAACTTTGATTATTTTATGGTACAGACCGATCTGCTTCGGTTTGTACAAACCGGATTCCAAAAAAGTTGGGACACTAAACAAATTGTGAATAAAAACTGAATGCAATGATGTGGAGGTGCCAACATCTAATATTTTATTCAGAATAGAACACAAATCACAGATCAAAAGTTTAAACTGAGAGAATGTATCATTTTAAGGGAAAAATATGTTGTTTCAAAATTTCATGGCGTCAACAAATCCCAAAAAAGTTGGGACAAGTCCATTTTTACCACTGTGTGACATCCCCCCTTCTTCTTACAACACTCAATACATAGTTCCCATGTGACGTCACATCTGTGGGTTGTCCTTTTTGACCCTCCCACAGGTAGTCAAAGCTGCAGTTGGAGCGCGTTCAGATAGATGTCCATTTTTCACGTTGTTTTTTTTGTTAATTTCTAATTAATTGCAATGGTTACTTCGTGTTGTGTCAGTGGGTGTTCCAGTCGGGTAGACGTTTGGGCAACGCGCAGGTTTCACTTCATCAAAAAAAAAGAAAACGTGAAGGATTTATTTCATCGGAGAAACGCACACCGCCCCATCTCTGCTTGGATCTGCTCAGAAGATCGTGCTTTTGGCCGGTAAACAAAATATTCTACATCAATCATTTTGTGAAACAATGTTAGAGTACAACTGTCTGTGTGTTAGAGCTGGTTTTTTTTTCATTATTTTAGTGACACCGCATGCTGTGGCTAGCTTAGCATCTCGCTAACGCGGCCTCTTCACGGGCCCGCGGCGGTGAGACCGTCCCAGTGGGAGAAGGAGACGGGAGCCAAGTCGTGCGGGCGACGCGTCGGTCCCATGGGACTTGCCTCCGCGGGCGCGACGGATCCAAGCCGTCCGATGAGCTCGACGGACCATCAGCTCCAGATGCTAACTCTATGCTAACCTCCAACACGGTAACACTCAAAAGTGCTGGTTCTGGTCCGTGTTCAGCTTGGACTGTTTGTGCTGGCTGTGTGTTATTTTAGTTAAACCTTTTTTTAGCTGGTTAGATCTGATTGAGACAGTTTACACATCTTTTTTGGATTTAAAGCTGTGAAGCCGGTGTGCTGTAAAGCCGGTGTGCGCTCGCTCCTTGTAGTAATTAAATAATTAATGATATCGGAGTAACTACTTTGTGACAAGTTGTCTGATTCGTCTGCCATGATTTCTTTCTCAAACTCATTTAACTCGACCACTGCCAGTTTGCTCTTGTTCCTTGGTGAAGCTGTGGTAGCTAGTGTTTTTGTCCGTATACTTTGCTCTGCTAGTTCGCCATCTTGCCTTCTTCTGCCTTTAGATGTGGTGCGAAAACCGGTTTGCGCAATACTGGGGGCGTGTCTGGGAACTATGTATAGACGTCTGGGGACAGAGGAGACCAGTTTCTTAAGTTTAGAAATAGGAATGCTCTCTCATTCATGTCTAATACAGGCCTCTAACTGTTCAATCGTCTTGGGCCTTCTTTGTCGCACCTTCCTCTTTATGATGCGCCAAATGTTCTCAATAGAGCTTTGGAGCACACGCGACTGTGTGGGGGAGTGTCAGGGGCATGTCGGGGCGTTCCGGTCTCGACCGCCATCTTGGCAGACCTTAGGAAAAATAAAAGAAACTCTGTGATTTTCCATCGTTTTCGCGCTGTATCTTCCGTCATGCTGAAAAGCAGTGCAAAATAAAGTGGACTGTATCGTAATAAGCTTCTCCCAGATAACAAACAAAAACTCCATGGAAAAAAATCGGTAAAATTGGAAATGTCGCCCGTTTGAAATAAATAAATGGAGCAGAGACCCGGAGTAATACTTGCCTCCACTGACATTTCCAGTCATTTTAGCAGACCTGGTCTGTGTCAGTGTTTACACCACAAATAATTTTAATAATTACAAGTCACTGGGAGAGCTGGTCCAATCTATGAACAGCTGGGTAGATGATTTGGACATTTTCAAAGCCCCCAGATTGTAAATACGAAGGTATGTTGTTCTTGGCTCCTTAATTTTACATAAATTATTAATATACATTTGTTTCAGAATCAATCAACCTTCTGTATGCTATGAGTATTAAAAATTGTGAACACTTGATTTTTAAAGTATGTATTTTAAAGGGGACCTCAGATGCATTTTTTAAAATTTTATGTTATTTCTGTGTGCTATCTAGACCCTATTCCTTCAATTTAATGCACAAAATAATTCTTAGATAATCAATTATACCCTTTTTAATTCTGCCATTTTTAACTTTCGTTTTGAACGAACGGTTTCTGATAGAAGTTCTGAAGTCCACGCCCTTCAACGATCTGTTTACGCCCTCTGTAACAGCCAGTATCTGTAATGTGTTGTTGTTTTAAAATTAGCTCTTTTTTTATTACTCATTTGACTTACTGTTAGTGCTAGCTTAAGATAACTTACCGAAACCCGTCTGAGCGCGCCGCAATTTGCTGCTCCTTTTAGCATTAGACCACCCGAATCCGAAGCTAATGTTAGCTTGTTCCTCTTCCGGTGTTCGCCAGCTCCGCTCGTTTCACGCGGCGATTTTGGGAGTTATCGCTGTTCCAGTCAAGACAACACAAAGTTCACCAAGTGTCTCCCGTAAATTAATCCGTAAGGAGAAGGTCCTCACTGCTGCGAGGCTCCTGTGAGGCTCCTGTGAGGCTGTACAGTTGAAGCTCCGCTCCATCCGCCAGAAGAGGGTCCCGTCGCAACCGGTCTCTACGCCGGGGGTATGCTCGTTTAATTTTTGCCGGCGGCGCGTTGGGAGAGATCGCAAATACACTAAAAATTGAACTAAAACATAAAAATAACAATTATACTTTATTTATAAAGCCATTTAAAAAACCACAGCTGCAACAAAGTGCTGTACACATGAAATTAATAACATATAAACAAAAGATGAGATGAAATCATGAAAAACAACAGTCATGTGTTTAATACAGAAGTGGGTTGAGCCTAACCAGGGGTTGCTAGGTGAGGGGCTGGACTCAGGTTGGGGTGGGTTGTCCTAGCGCTTGTGACGTCACAAGCGCGATTGACTTCCAGTTTATTTAAAAAACGAACCGTTTTTATCACAGTAAAATAAATCTACTTAGAGTAAATAAACCACTGGGTGCATTTTTTTGGCCTTAGGACTGTTTTTTTATGAAGTACATACCCAAAGTTGAGTAAAAAAAACATTAAAAAGTGAATTTTGCATCTGTGGTCCCCTTTAACTGATTTACAAAGCTCCAAGTTGAAAATTACCTTATTTTTAATGACTTGAGCTTGTCTAATAAGTCAGAGAGTCAGAGAGAGAGTCAGAGAGAATTTATTGTCATTTGCACCGCATGTAGTACATGTGTTGAAAACGAGATTATGTACACAGGGTCCCAGTTACATCCAACAACAAATGCAAGAGAAAAACAATAATAACATCTAGGATTAACTAAGAGAGACATCAGCTAGTAATACACTAAGCCCTAATGTAGTAGAAAAACATCATTATAAACAGCAGCACGAACATGAGTCATTATGAGCAGATGGTCACAGATGAACGCAGCAACAAGAAACAGATCAGTATCAACATGATGTGACATTTTGCAGTGTTTATTCTTATTATTTATTTATTCATGAGTCTGACAGCCTCAGGGTAGAAGCTGTTCCTCAGTCTAGTGGTTCTACATTTGATGCTCCTCAACCTCCGTCCCGAGGGGAGTGGTGCAAAGAGTGAGTGTGCTGGGTGAGTGAGGTCTTTCATGATGCAGGTGGCTCTTTTTCTGCATCTGGAGGTGTAAATGTCTGTGATGGTGGGGAGACTGACTCCCACAGACTTCTGTGCAGCCTTCACCACTCTCTGTAGAGCTTTCCTGTCTTATGATATTTTATTTTAAATGTGCAGGACTCGGGAAAAAGGTCGGTACAATGAAAACACACTCTCAGAACTGTGTACTTCAGTATGCTTTAATAAAAAGTTGCCACAGATACAATGAAACTCTGCAAAGCATAAAAATGCTCAAAACAACACATACTGTTATTTGCTAGGGTTAAGCATCAATTTTAAACCCCGCCACGAACAACAGAAAAAGCCTCAAGCTTTCACACACACTCAGAAAAAGGCATTGAAATAAAAAGATCAGAATCCCTCACCGTTGAATGCAAACGAGGAGGCCTCTTCGTTCAGTGGGAGATATGTTCTTCAATGCAAAACCGGGCGTTGATCAGACCCACGGCAGACCTCAGAAATCCATCCGAGCGCCTCCTTATTTTATACCTTTGAGGTGTGTGAATGTGTATGCGTGGTGCGTGTGCGTGCGTGTCTATAATGACTTCACTCTCATCTTAACACAAACATGTTTTTGTGTGAGTCGGTGCAAGGCACGGGTGAGGGATAACATTTGTTATTTTGACTAGATTGTTGCATCTTTTGCCAATAAAGACAAAGTTATATGTGAAAAAGAGTAGGGCCCGTACCTCTTCCACATAATCAGTGTCTTCAAAGCAAAAGCTGCCTCACTAAAAAGTCAACCTGACACTAAGTATATGGTCAGTTTTAATGAATACACTTAAATTTGATAAAATAGTCAGAAAGCATAATATTTCTCTGGTTTATCTCATTCCTCATCCCACCCTTTGATTTTTGACTAATTTTGAAAATTTTGTCCTGTGACCTCATAGGGCACTCGCCAATATATGCCCATCCATCTTTCCACACTCGCGCAAACCAAATCAAGGAAAGAAACCCGGTCACCTTCATGAACAATGACTTGATATATCCTATTTCCACTAACCCAATAATCCCGTACTAACGTATCAGGTCTTACCGTTGTATCTATTTCAATAGTAGTTTTCTGAGTTCCAAACCAATGATCTCTTATCGTAACCGTAATCTTCATTCCAGAGCTGTGTTATAAACCAATCTAATTATACGATCTTTCGTGCGTTTAATATAAAAACATGTGCACACGTTACACAAAGTTAATACTACTAAGCAAAGCACTAAAATTAGCAAAGGAGGGACTGCATATGCTCGCGCCGTCGATGACATTCCTGTGAATATGTCCCACCAATGGTGGGCCGACGCTTGTTCGATGAGTTTAGCCGCATGCAAAACCTTCCCCTGTGCTATGTATGTGGACACTGTTAAATCAGAAACGTTAGACTTATGGGATTCAATCATCTGTTTTAGCTCCATGGAATCGTTCAACGCGCGCTTGAAACGAGCCAGGGAGACCCGCCACGGTACATGCAGAAATTGCCACTGTACCTCAGTCAGACGGGTGCTTGAACTGTAATTGGTTAATCGATAAGTCTGGTTGTTCCAACTCCACAAGTGAACACCATACAAACAGCCAGAGAAAGGCACCGTGGGTAATTGTGGATGGCTCTTAATTGTTGCTACGCATAACGTGTGTGGTCCGATCTGCCATAGCATGTCCCTAGCTGGTTCATGAACCCAATCACACAACACCCCATCTCTGGTTATACACGGGTTAATGTGACCTGTTTGCAACATACATATCACTCCTTTGTCTGCAGTCTCGCACAGTTGCATGTCATAAGTGAAGTTTGTCCTTGGCTCAAACCATTCACCTTTTATTTTCAAAAACCAATACCCTTGTACAGTAATTACAGGTAAAACATGATACTTGCATACTGTAGTTGTGTCATTAATCAGATATTGTACCCAATGTCCCTCACACATTTTTTCATCACATTTTGTCATTTCTGGTTTCAAAACCAACCAATATGTACTCGAGATGTTCCACAACCTGCGCCATTCATGATGATTCTTCGTCGTCACCACCCTTTGGAAGCGCTCCTTCTGCACCTGTGCATGTAAGGATTGTAGACTACACGTGGTCCAATTCAAAGCCTGTGTCAAGTTCTGAAGTATCTCTTCTGTTTCACCCCACATTTTTAATTGCCAGTCCAGTCCTTTAAGGAGCAGTTTGGCAGTCTCTACTTGGGTCATTACCACTGATGGCATCCACACCCCAACCTGATGGATTGCTGTCGATGTATGCTGCCCCGTAGTGGACAACATGGATCTGGTCACCTCGCCATCAATTGTATTTGACAAACCCAAGACAGTTCCAGTTCCTCCCAGTAAGGTGTCATACCACGCCCTTTTAATTCTCGAGCAACGTGGTAAAGGTGGGAACAGCACCTTCCAATGTACAGTCATGGTTATTGGGACATCATGCCCTCTGAAGCATTTTGGGCACATGTAAATCGGACAGTCACTGGCAACTTGACTAACCCAGCAAAGGTTATTGGATGTACAGGTCAGGTTGCTTTTTATTTTTGTCTGAAGCATCTTTGCTCGTACAACAACATGAGGTTTTTCTACCTCACTCAGCATTTGTCTTGGTGTTAGCGAGGAGAGGCTGACCAGGAACACGGTGCCCAAACAGCCGACACTGCCATTTGGTTGGCGCTTGCCACGACCGCGGTCATCTTGGCCCCGTGATGAACTCGATCCGCCCGTCAACAAAGACCAGGGAAACATCAAGCTGTGGAAACAAGAAATACTGCTTACAGACAGAGAAAGATCAATTAGTTTTCTCTCAAATAACATTTTTTGACAGGTACATTTATCCATTTTTCCTCTCCTGAATACAACACTGAAACTGTTGCATCTGTTCCTTGTGCTATTTTGTCTCCTTTTTCCAGCACCAAAGGGCTGTCATTTTGATGTATACAGACCACGCCCAGCTCCCCTTGATAATCTGCATCAATGACCCTTGCTTGAATGGTGTCTGGGGTGCTGTACACATTAATCATTCGATTTAAGGGAGTGGTACTTGGTGCAATTGGTCTGTTATTCAGTGGAGACATAGCCTGTGACAAATTTAACTTCAGGTTTGTTAGATCATATTTGTCATTTAATTTTCACAACATCTCTTTCAACAATCCATTCATTCTCTCAATCAGCCCAGCAGCCTGTGGATAATATGAAATATGATATACCCACTCAACATGTTTCTCTGCTGCCCACTCTTTTACCTGCCTGCATGATCACCATGTGCACAGCCTTTAATTCAGCTCACTGACTGCTTCCTCCCTCCCCTGTTTCTTCCAAGGTCTTATTCTGCGCCGGATCAAAAGCACCTGCTTTCCATCTACACTTTCCAGACTTTACTGGGGACTCTGCCAACTGTTCAACTTCAAAAGCCTGTTCGTCTTCCTTTGGAATGTCAACAACTTCATCATGCAAAACAAATACTACTCCCTTCTCTCCTGGTTTAGCTCGTTCAGGCACATACCACTTCCATTTAATGATGTTGGCTTCCTGAACTGTTCCTATTCTGTGGGTGGTGGGCTCACTCATGACCCAGTTCAAAATAGGTATGCGAGTTCTCATCAAAATTTCATGTCCAACCGTCTGAGCTTCAGTTTCAAGCAAAGCCCAATAACAGTCCAACAGCTGTTTTTCAAAAGGAGTAAATCTTACTCCTGCAGGAGGCAGTTTTCTAGACCAAAAGCCTAAAGGTTTTCTCACACGCCCCTGATTCTGCCACAAACTCCAGTTAGCATAATCATTGATAGCAGTCACCTGCAGCTCCACTGGTCCTGACTGCATTTTTCCCATTTTTAAAGGTATAGTCATACTTTTTTCCAAAAATCATGTTTCCTCCCAGACCTGAAAGGGGAACAACAGGATCATTTATTCTGTCAGGGTTTCCGTGAATTAACATAGCCTCAGCCCCTGTTTCGAGTGCCAGCACTTTTTGAACATTTTTATTCTTCCAATAAATTTCTATCTGAACATGCGGTCTAATGTCATCTGTTGACCAATTTGTAATCCTTATTTCTGGGGCCTGGCTTTTTTCCTATTCGAAGTCCATCAGATCCTGCAAATCTGGATATAACTGTGATCTCTCTTTGCCTTTTCTGTTCTTTTTTTTCTGCTTCACAGTTCTGACTCTGATTACCTCCTCCTCAGAGGAGTCTCTTTCTAACTCAAAATGAGCAGTCTGGCTCCCCACTCCGCTTCCCTCCCCCACTGCACTACCACGGGTGGGTCTGAGCTTAACTTGAGCAGCCCCGCTCCCCTCCTCGCTCTGCAACCCCACTGCGCTGGCGCGCGTGGGTCTGAGCTCAGCTGAGGAGATTGGAGGAAGAACAGGAGCGGTTTGGAAAATGTTTCTCGGGGCCTGTGTTAAATTTTCCACGTCATAACTAGCACAATACAAGCCTCTCTGTTTACATCTGGACCTCAACTGATCCGTAGGCAACCCGTCTATTGCATTAGGAGAAACCCCTGATTTAATTAATGCTCTCCAGAGACCAGAGCGAGTGGGTCCCGTGTTTTTCCGAGCGTCTCTTTTTGGCCCGCGCGTCGTCAGTTGATTATACTGTCTTTCATGTGTTTCGCCCTGAGGTTCACCTCTAGTTGAATTCCAATCACTCAGAGAGCCTAGTTCCATAATTCTGACATTTTTACTGGGGACCGAGGAGACAGGAGGAGCAACCTCCACCCGACTGCTCACGTCCTGCTCTTTGTCCCAAAAATAATCATTTTTATCACTCTCATCCCAACTTGCTGGATCAAAGCCAGAACCCAGCCCAGCGACAAAGCTCTGACTCTGTTTGGGGAGACGCTTCGTTTTTTCCTCCTGTACTTTTCACTCTTCAGCATGGTAACTTGCGTCACCACTCCTACAAGTTCTGTCATTTTCTCCAGCTGCTGATTTAATAATTGCACATGCTGTTTCTGCAACAAGCAGTCTGTCTGCGCTTCCTCCGAAGCGGCCTTGTACTTCAACATTTGCGCCTGTATTTGCTGATTCTTTTCATGTAAGCTTTTCCATGCAGTCGCACAAATCCACACATGTTTCTGCAAACCACACACAGGTGCCCCTTTTTTAACTTCTACTGTTTTCAAAGCCGTCAAAAAATCACCTGAATTCTCAGCATTTAAAGAATCATTACAAGGAGAAGGGCATGCCCCACTGTCTTGCAAACATGCAGCAATTTGTTGGTACTGAACATCCCTCCACCCCTCCACCAACTCAGTTTTCACTCCTGCATCTGCTTTATCTCTTTTCTTAAACATTGTACAGCCTTTTTCTCCAAAACCCTGCTCGCAGCGCCAAAATGTCTTATGATATTTTATTTTAAATGTGCAGGACTCGGGAAAAAGGTCGGTACAATGAAAACACACTCTCAGAACTGTGTACTTCAGTATGCTTTAATAAAAAGTTGCCACAGATACAATGAAACTCTGCAAAGCATAAAAATGCTCAAAACAACACATACTGTTATTTGCTAGGGTTAAGCATCAATTTTAAACCCCGCCACGAACAACAGAAAAAGCCTCAAGCTTTCACACACACTCAGAAAAAGGCATTGAAATAAAAAGATCAGAATCCCTCACCGTTGAATGCAAACGAGGAGGCCTCTTCGTTCAGTGGGAGATATGTTCTTCAATGCAAAACCGGGCGTTGATCAGACCCACGGCAGACCTCGGAAATCCATCCGAGCGCCTCCTTATTTTATACCTTTGAGGTGTGTGAATGTGTATGCGTGGTGCGTGTGCGTGCGTGTCTATAATGACTTCACTCTCATCTTAACACAAACATGTTTTTGTGTGAGTCGGTGCAAGGCACGGGTGAGGGATAACATTTGTTATTTTGACTAGATTGTTGCATCTTTTGCCAATAAAGACAAAGTTATATGTGAAAAAGAGTAGGGCCCGTACCTCTTCCACATAATCAGTGTCTTCAAAGCAAAAGCTGCCTCACTAAAAAGTCAACCTGACACTAAGTATATGGTCAGTTTTAATGAATACACTTAAATTTGATAAAATAGTCAGAAAGCATAATATTTCTCTGGTTTATCTCATTCCTCATTTCCTCTCTGCAACTGTGCAGCCTCCATGCCACACGTTGATGCTGGAGCACAGGACGCTCTCCACTGCACACCTGTAGAACGAGGTGAGGACTGAGCTTCTCAGACCAGCTCGTCTCAGCCGTCTGAGGAAGTAGAGTCTCTGATGACCTTTCTTGATCAGGCTGGTGGTGTTATTGCTCCAGCTGAGGTTATCATTCAAGTGTACACCCAGGTACTTGTAGCTGGAGACCACCTCCACCGCAGATCCACCTATATACAGTGGGGTGTGGGTGTGTTTGTTCCTTCTGAAGTCCACAATCATCTCCTTCGTCTTCTTCACATTCATGTGAAGGTTGTTCTCTTTGCACCAGCTCTCCAGATGTTCCACCTCCTGTCTGTAGCTGGATTCATCATTATCTGTGATGCATCCCACCACAGCTGTATCATCTGCAAACTTAACAATATGACAGCCTGGATGTGTGGCTGTACAATCATATGTGAGCAGAGTGAACAGAAGTATAACATAATAACATAGTAGACATGTAGACATAGTATAACATGTAGACTTCAAATCTTGATTAGATTACTTTATATATAATATGTATTAAGATGCATATATAATAGATGCATGTTTCTGTCTTTTCATTCACCATTTTAATTGTGTGTTCACAGGTTCTGCTCTCTGAGTCATGAGGGTGATGCATTAAAAATACAGCTAGCAGTACAAAATCCAACTCCTGAACTTGGAGCATCTCCTGATGGACTCAGTGTGATCGCTGCTGCCTGGAGAAAGTTCCCTCACAAATATAAGACATGCAGCATCCAGCGGCTGTGGAGGTAGGAGATGAAGTTCACCTGAAGAAGCATCACCCACATTGCACAGGTGCATAATCAAACCACTGTGACCTTGTGTGGACTAGGGCTGAACGATTTTGGAAAATAATCTACCGGGTAATTGTGATTTTTTTTTTTCTATAAATTGCGATTGCTATTTAAAATGCAATTTTTTTAATACCTTCTCAAGTATTTTTCAACAAACAGAAGCAATAAATCAATCTGTTTTATAATAAACAATGTCAGATTTATTTAAAGCAGAGATTACAATAAAGCAAGCAAATGTATGACTTTTCTTTTCACCATTTCTATTTTTTCTTGTTTCATAAACACAATAGTAAACAAGTTAAGTGAACTTCTTAACTACTGTCTGAACTTCACATGACAGTTAATAAATAAATATAAAAAATTAGATATAAAAAAATTAAACTTACTGCTTTCCAGCCAGTAACATCATAAAAATAAAGTGTAAAAAACATGAAGAGAATCAGCTTTAACCAACTCGTTCTGGGAATTCAAACTCGGTGAACACAAAATAAACTAGTATCTGTTCTTCTTAAATGTTTTAGATGTAAAAAAAAAAAAACTCTGAACAATAATGTAAACATTATAGTCAAGTCAGTAACAGCAGGATGCAGAGCCTTGTGAACAGATTCCAACACCTCAAAATCCTGCCAGGTTGGAATAAGGGAGCATGCATAACGGTCACCTGACAGCACCTGAGAAATGGCTTTGAGCTGCTCTAGTACCCTGGCAATCATTATTTCTTTGGATCCCCATCTTGTTGGACATTCAGTGATGAGGTTGTGTTCAGGAAGTTTGAGCTCCCTCCAGTCATTGCTGCCTTCTTCTTCCAACTGTGGGAGAATTGCTCTTGACACTGTCATCCTTTAGTCGTTTAGTGCATGTCCTGTAATACAAAATGAAATAAAAAAAAAATACACACATACACATCCTCCACTCTCACTCACAAATCTTCTCACTTTGTTAGTTAAAAACAATGTACAGGTTTTAGCTTTTCCCAGTTTGTCAACGTTAAGTGAATGCAAAACGTTATGACTAAATACCGGTAGCTTCACATTACTGAACATAATAATTAACATTTTTATTTAAAACAGACAATAAAAAGAATTGTATAATAGTTTTGACATCATGACCAGGTTTGGTAATACACGTAATGAGAAATTGCATCACCTCATCTAAACAACTATGCTAAAGCTAAGCTAACAATCATTAAACACCACTAGTTTGTAAAAAAAAAAAACAGCTTGCGCGAAACGTGTGTGTTACTGGTTCTGTATTAATTCATATCACTAACGACGAAACTGTTTTTTTAAATCAGATAATGAATGCGCTTATTCACGCAGAACGTTAGCTTGCTGAGCTAGCTGCTAACAGCGCACCGTCAAAAACAGGCCCGGTCACATGACCAGCTCGCGCTCTGTTTATCTCCCGCGGTCTCGGTGTTTCAGCCTCTAAGATCAGATACACGTTTACATGGGCTAACTTACCTGAATTTTTAACTTTTATTACTTCTGTCGAGACTGAAGCCATTGTGTTGGAGCGCGCGGTGTCCCCCTCCCTCCTGCTCTGTTTTGCTCCGCTCAGAGCTCCGCACAGCTCACTCCCAAGTCACGTGACCAGTCAAATCGCAGCCAGTGTGATTAGAGAATCGCGTTTTAACATATCGCGAGATTATCGCAAATGCGATTAATCGTTCAGCCCTAGTGTGGACCCAGACAGACATGGCTGGACGTCTACAGAAAGCATGAAGTTTCCTAAAGATATTTCTCAGAGCTTGTTCTCCAGCTTCAAGGGAGACATAATTATGTAAAACATGCTGTTGACTTAAACAGTATTTGCACATTTTTGTGTAGGAATTTTTCTATAAAATGTATTAACTCACACAATGTTCATCACGTTGTTACTAGAAATGTTTAATTACATCAGATGTTTACTGGTACTTCAAAATGGATCTGTTTCATTACTAGTTTATTTATTACCTGAAATGTATTCATTCAACTTTTATTTGGACAGGGTTAATCCCTGTTGATGAAATATGTTAATACTGTACCGTACACCAAATGTTTACTACAAATGTGATCAATTTCATCATGTTTACATGTTGGTGCTGAATCAAATGGTTCATGAATGTTTATCCCATTAATTGTTATTAAATGAGAAAAAACAACCACTTATGTTATTATTCAACTGTAAAAATATTTCAAAACAATGAGTGCAGCAAATATAATTTTTTCTCCAGTCTACATTTTACATACATCAGTAGCAGCATGTGCAGGTTTTATTAGCATTAAATTTACAACCACACTACAACACATGTTCAATAAACTGCAGCACATGCACAATCTGAAGAAGTGTCACCTCTTTACCCTCACATGTAAGCACCAGTTAACTGGTCTAGTTCTGTGTAACATTTTCTATTTGTTTCTCATGCAGCCAGTGACTCTGTCCACATGAATTCTAAGGTGTGTTCATGTGTTTTCAACATCATTACCATCAAGTGGAAATCTCCCTTTAGTGAATGATGGGATTTTTACCTTAGCACATCATTTATACTTTTGTTGGCTGTAACTGGGACCCTGTGTACACAGTTTCATTCCACCTCACGTACAACAGGGGATGTGAATGACAATAAAGAGCCTTGACCTTGACTCTCACACTGTATTTAATATCAAAGCCTCTGTCAGATACACAACATCCCCGGGTAATAATTTGAGAGAAGATCACAGCTTCTGTTATGAGCTTGTCTGATGCACGTCCATCCCTTGAAAAGAAAAATACATAGATATTAGAGTTTTATGTGACACATTAAAAAGATGGCAAAGCAAGGAAGTCCTGTATAATATTTAATACTTTATATTTTCTTTTTTCCAGCTGGTTTTTATTCAGCTCTGACCTGTTCTCTGTAACAGATTATTCCTTTCTGCTCCTCTTTGTTCACACAACTGATGGTGTATTTGTAGCTTTTTGCTGCTGGTCCCTGTTCCTCCATCTGGAGATTCACTGAGCTCTTCTGGAGTTTAATCCATTTCATATGAAGTTTTGCCTTGACAAGGATATATCAGAACACAGATCAGTATTAATACAGTAACAGTGACAACAGCAAGAAACTTTAAACAGTTTATTTCACAATAACACAGATGTCCACTAAGACTACGTTACATACAAAAACCCAACCTAAACTAGGTTGACCCACTTCTATGAACTAAACATGAACTAAACACCCGGACAAAATCATGGCAAAAATTATGGCACAACTCCAACAAACCGAATTTAGACACTCACCAAAATGTCTGGAACAAACCAGCAGGTACTGTATCTTGGAACATGAAGAAAGTTGTATCAGGACGTGTCACCGCTGATATCCAGACCATTCATCTCCTTTTTGTTTCGTCCGACACATGAGCTGCTTCGCGTTGTTTCCAGGCAGGAAACCGTAAACAGAAAGTTCGTTTTCTATATTTTTACCTTTCCGGTCGTGTGACCGGACATTACATCCAAGAACACAGCAAGTTCGGACCATTGCAAAACTGTTAAAACCTACTTAGATTTTTTTTTAAAGAGACCGAGCTTCTTTTATGCCCCTTTTCCACTTGGTGGCCCGGCTCGGATGTGACGTCATATTTGCGTGCCAAGCGCGCGTTGGAGAGCATTTCCACCTCACAGATGCGCGGCGCCGCGCCAAGATTCCGGCCTCATCTCAGAGCAGGTCCGAGGCCGGCTGGCCCCGAACCGTGAGGAGGAGGCTGGACTGAGTTTGAGGAAGTGGCTGCCGGGAGGGAGCAAACACCGAAGGACTTTACAAGATTAACACGGTAAAAACAATTATTTGTATTAAAAATTACAGCACACATGTGTCTTAAGCCGAACTATTCCTTAATAATTCCACGTTGTTGTCAAAACGGCAGGATTTAAAAAAGTAGTCTCGCCACGTGCACGCGCGCGCCCGCGCGCGCACGTGAGCCGTCTTTATTTCTATAATGTAGCTAAATAAACGCTTTAAAAAATATAGTTCATAGCTGACGTTATATCAAGAGGGTGCTTGAGCTTAACAGTTCCTTAATAATTTCACGTTGTGGTCAAATCAGCTGGATTTAACAAAGTAGGTCGACACATGCACATCACATGCACGCGCGGGTGGGGTCGATCGGCGTTCTTTGTTTTAAATGTAGCTAAATAAAAGCTTAAAAAATATATTTCATAGCTGCTTTATACCACGAGGGTTCCTCAGGTTAACAAGTCCTTAATAATGTCACGTTGTGGTCAAATCTGGATTTAAATTGATTTGTTTTGACTAATTCCAAACCTATCACATGTGCCTCGAAAATAAATTATTAAAAAATCGAATTTTAATTCAAATAACTCCAACAGCTTACAGTATGCACATAAACATGTAGTGATTACACTCTGTTGGTTTGAAAAATATCTGTTTTGTGGTTTCTGAGATATAAGATATGTGTTAAATACTAGTAGAAAAAAAAAGCTAGGTCGACACACTTATGTCTATTAAAAATCGAATTTTAATTCAAATAACTCCAACAGCTTACAGTGTGTATATAAACATGTAGTGATTACACTGTGTTGGTTTGAAAAATATCTGCTTTGTGGTTTCTGAGATATTTGATATATGTATATATATCTTACATATATCTTATAAAATATATCTACATATAAAACAGTTTCTAGACTGAATTACCGGTAACCATGTTTTTCTTTTTTTTTACAGTTAAGACGAAGAAGTCAACACCAGAATTTATCAACTTGTGTCTTCTGGAGGAAGCCCATGAGACAACAGGAAAAAAATCATTTAGGTGGATGCAGTATTTATTTTTGTGCTTTTTTCACTTCTTAGTTTTCATAATAAACATTTTATTTCTTAAGTGGTGTCATTGAACAATAATTTCCTAAACATATTTTACAATGTTAAGTGTGTACAGTATAGTGTTTGTTTAAAAACATACTGGAAGTTAAGAATATTACACAATATTATTGTGGGCGACCGTGGTGTAGTGGTAATGGCAGTCGACCCCTGATCGGAAGGTTGGAGGTTCGAATCCCGCATCCGCCCACCATGTGTTGTGTGTCCCTGGGCAAGACACTTAACCCCGAGTTGCTCCCGGTAGGTCTGGATGGCGCCTTGCAAGGCAGGCTACCACTACCGGTGTATGAATGTCTGAATGAATGGGTGGATGGCTGGTATTGTAAAGCGCTTTGGGGCTCCTCACAGTGGGCTGGAAAGCGCTATATAAATAAGCTCCATTTACCATTCAATATTTTACATTTGCATTTGACCTTTAAAGAATCATAAGAAAAAGATTATTAGATTTGAACAGCCATCCATCCATCCATCCATCCATCCTTCCTGTTGTCGTGTCATGAGTAGTGCAGCAGCTTTTGCCAGGATGCACAGATGTCAATATGAACCCATCCATCCATCCATCCATCCTGATGTCGGGTTGTGGGTGCAGCAGCTTTTCCAAGGATGCACAGACGTCGCCGTCAACCCCGATGAAGCTGTTCTTGGATGCCCAAACGAGTTTCCTGATCAACAAACATTTAATTATTAATACTTTGTTTTTACGTTTAAAGAAACATGCTTTTAATGTTTATGGGATAGTTTAAACCAAATTATCCATTTGCATTTGACTTTGAATTAGCCCTGACAAAATATTACCGTTTAAATTTAAAGAAATACAAACATTTAATATTACCTTACTGTAAAAATAGTTTAACTGATTACAGGGCAGTGTGATCAATGTGTTAAGCAATGTTAACAGGAACCTTGTGCATATATGAGAATAATCTTTATTATAAAGAAACAAAATGGAAAACACAGGGGTTTAAAACAAGCTGAAAAGTCTATAAAGTAAGATCAGAGCATTAAATAGCTCAAGGGACATTACCGCCAACAGGTGGTGAGACAAGGTTCTGCAGGGTGTTCTTCTTCTAATGTTTAGTGGTGGCTAGTAAATAGCTTGAGGTAACACTACCGCCACCACGTGGTAGGACGAGTGAGATTCTACACCCCGCCCACAGAAGGGCTGCAGTAAGTGAATGGAAACAAAACCGTGCATGTGAGCCGATCCTAACTGGACCAGACCGGACCAGACTGGGCCGCTCTGGGCCGGTAGTGGAAAAGGGGCATTAGTGGTCTTTGAATATGGCGCTTTGCGCCGCGGACATCATGCTTTTGCGCCGCGGACCAGTGACGTCACGCTCCAAAGCTCTATAGGTGAAAGATCTGGACTGCAGGCTGGCCATTTCAGTACCCAGATCCTTCTCCTACGTAGCCATGATGTTGTGATTGCTGCAGGATATGGTCTGGCATTATCTTGTTGAAAAATGCAGGGTCTTCCCTGAAAGAGATGACGTCTAGATGGAGCATATGTTGTTCTAGAACCTGAACATAGTTCTCTGCATTAATGGTGCCTTTCCAGACATGCAAGCTGCCCATGCCACAAGCGCTCATGCAACCCCATACCATCAATGAGGCAGGCTTCTGAATAGGGATGCACTGATCCACATTTTTTACTTCCGATACCGATTCCGATATCTGAGGTTTAGTATCGGCCGATACAGATCCGATCCGATATTGAAAAACAGCATTAATTGAAACATTTCTTTCCTATTAAAAAAAAACCCAAAAACAAATATACATAAATGAACAACTGAATTGTACATTTATTTCATAACTATGCACCAGTACAGCAATCTTAAATAAAATAACTGTTCACAAGCTTAGTCGAACACATAAAAAAAATCTTTAAATTTAACTTGTTCAGTGAGTGCAATTAGGAATTCAAAATATTCTCTCTTATTTTTTTAAAGCAGTGATTAACCATTGTAACTAAAGAAAATGGTTTAAAAAATCCAAATGAGAAAAATATTAAACATTTTACAGACAGTATTTGTATTGACTGAAGAAAATATATTAATAAGCAAATAAAATTATAATGAAAATAACTGTTAGGTGAAGTCTTGGTTCAGTTTCTCAGTCCAAAATTATATAACAACATTGGCTGCCCTACGGAGGGTGGGCCACAGGTAGGGCCAGGCTCCATGTTACAGGGGCACCGGCCCTTGTTGGCCCCACCCCAGAACCGCCCCTGCTGCTCAGCGGAATTTGCCACTTGTCAAACATTTCCTTCAGGCTAGCTGCTATAGCTTCACTGGTGTGTGACCCACGAAAGTTTGTTGCATTCAACATTGCGCTGTGTGGCACAAAACTCATGGCTTTAACATCTTTTATCTCCTCCAATATACGTTTGCACACTTTACCGTGCAGTTCAGGTAGAGCCGTTTCTGACAAATATTTTCTGCTCAGCGGAGGAGATGCGGAGGTGCGGTGCGCACACATCTCCTCCGCGTGTGGGTGTCCCACAGTAAATACTGTACAGAGCACAGAGGACAGCAGACAGCGCGCGGAGGAGATGTGTGTGCGGTGCACACACATCTCCTCCACGCGCTGTCCCACAGAGGACAGCTGACCGTGCGCGCTCGCGCCTGTCCCACAAACAGAGGACAGCTGACAGCGCGCGCTCGCGTTTGTCCCACAATAAATACAAAGGACAGCTGATGTCTCACCTTTCGTTCGCTCCATTTGGAAAACTGCACGTGCCACTGCACTGCGTGTCGCTGGCGCATAACGTTACATCACACACGGAGCTCAGCATAGATATAAACTGTATAGATTGCCCCTATGGATCGGGTCCATTGTCACAGATACCCGATCTAGAACTTTGTTTAATATCGGGACCGATACCGATACTGGTATCGGATCGGTGCATCCCTACTTCTGAACGGAGCGTTGATAACAACTTGGGCTATCCTTGTTCTCTCTGGTCCGGATGACATGGCATCCCAGTGTTCCATGAAGAACTTCAAATCGTGACTCATCTGACCACGGAACAGTCTTCCATTTTGCCACACTCCATTTTAAATTACCCCTGGCCAGTGCAAATGTCTGAGCTTGTGGAGCTTGCTTAGAAATGGCTTCCTCTTTGCACTGTAGAGTTTCAGCTGGCAACGGCGGATGGCACGGTGGATTGTGTTCATTGACAATGCTTTCTGGAAGTATTCCTGAGCCCATTCTGTTATTTCCTTGACAGTGGCATTCCTGTTTGAGGTGCAGTGACGTTTAAGGGCCTGGAGATCACGAGCATCCAGTAGAGTTTTACAACCTTGACCCTTACACACAGCGATTGTTCCAGATTCTTTGAATCTTTTGATGATGTTATGCACGGTTGATGATGATAACTTAAAAGTATTTGCTATTTTACGCTAGGTAACACCATTCTGGTATTGCTGCACTATCTTTCTGCACAACAATGGTGGAATTGGTGATCCTAGAATAGAATATAATATAATATATCTTTATTGGCATATTTGCACCAAGGTACAAAGTTTTGCAATTGGCACGCGCACCATCCGAAGAGGGACGTACGCACGGAAGCCGCAGCAGTATAAAACCGCGCCACCAACAATCAGATATGAAAAAGGAACATACAGTCGGGTAATCATTGGTATTCAAAAAAAAATCTATCACAATTTGTCTTAGGACACTCCATGATAAAGTCTAAAAAACTCTACCAGCTTTAGCACGAATAAGACAAGACATGTTGCATTTCATGGCAAGCAGGGAGATTGTCCGTGAAAATCATTTCAGATAAGCACAGTCTGTAGATGGCATTCAGCTCGGCTCCATCTGAAAGCACACGGAGACCTCTGGGGGGGGGGGGGCAGCGAGTTCTCAACAGCTTTCACTCCAGGAGAAGATTGCAGACAGCCTTCTTTTTTCAAGGTTGCTCACAGTCCAGATTAGATTAGTCGCTTTATTTATTTTCAGGCCAGGCTACAGTGTACTTTTGACTGCAGCCTTGAAGTCCAGGTGCTGTTCAGGTCCAAATCCGAATCATGTGAGGTTCCGAACTACAAATCCCCATCTGTGCCCTGATGGGTCAGCTGTAAACGAGTCCCAAAGCGCACCGCAGGTCCGCGGCTGTCCGCCGCTGCTCCCACCGTGCGGTTCAGCTCATACAACAGCTGGTTCGTTGAGGTCATAGCCCGGATCAGAGAATCTTGTTGAACAGGAAGTCTCGCCAGCGCGTTGATCGCCGCGGCAGCCTCCCTCAGCTTCCAGTAGCAGAAACATCCACCGATCCCAAAAAGCAGAGCAACTGCCACCAATATTCCAATAATCCACAAATCTTCAACGTCTTCGACAGAGAGAACGGTCAGACACATTGGCTTCCACTCGCTCCACGAGTCCATAGTGTATCCCACCGCATGCGTGTCGAAGGGGCAAGCCGCTTCTCCTGGTCCGGTGTGCTTCGTTGAAAAATTTTTATCAATAGAGGAAACAGCCCACGTAAATAAATCCATTTCAAATTGGTTCGAGTGAGCGCTGAAGAGTTAAAGATGAGACAAAATGCAAAAGCAGGGAGGAGGAAAACTTAGGGGGGAGAGGAGCAAAAAGATATGCGACCTGCTTCGCCGAGTGCCGGAAGTAGATCCTCTTACCATCTTGGCTTCTGAGAGACACTGACACTCTGGGAAGCTCTTTTTATTCCCAATTGTGTTGTCAATTGACCTATTTAGTGTTAATTGGTCTTCCAGATGTTCATTATATGCTCAATTTCCTTTTTCCAGCCACTTATTGCTACTTGTACCAACTTTTTTGGGATTTGTTGACACTGTGAAATTTTGAATCAACATATTTTTACTTTAAAATGTTACATTTACTCAGATTAAACTTTTGATCTGTCATCTATGTTATTTTATGAATAAAATATTGAAATTTGCCATCTCCACATCATTGCATTCAGTTTTTATTCACAATTTGTTTAGTGTCCCAACTTTTTTGGAATCCGGTTTGTATGTTGTATAATGTAAAGATTGTTCCATATTGAATCTATTGTATTGAAGTTTAGGGAAAAGCATGCAAAACACTTTCAAGTCCTATTTTTATTTTTACAAAAAAAAAAAGCTATAAGAATTATTTGGAAGTGCTATGGTCACCCAACAAATATATTATTTCATCAGTTGAAATTATTAAAATTTTATGATTTGGTTGAATATAGTATTTTACAAGTCATGTATAAAGCTCATTAAAATATGACCCCCAAATATTAAATTAAAATGTGTTAAAAAAGAGAGTCATTATAACCTTGACAATGGAAATGTTTGTAAAACCTCCATTTATAACTAGTCTGAAAGAGCTGTGTTGTAATTCAGGAAATAGGATTGTGAAATTGCCTTTATATCTCCATAAAAAATTCTAAAACTATTTATATGTTTAAAAAGATGATTTAGTTAAAGTTGTTGGGAAAGTATAGTGCCAGGTGAAGGATACCTGAAGTTTTTTTGTTTTCGGTTTGGAGATTGTTCAAGTGAAGGTTGTTGTTTGTCCATGCGCGTAGCCAGGGGCGGTTCGCCCGGTTCGAACGAACCGCCCACTTTGCCTATGAAGTCCCATCTAGTCATTCTATGAGGGGCGGTTCATTCGTTTATAAACGTGGACCTTAAAATATAGACACGTCCTGGTAGCTCACTGGAAACGCATTACTTTGCCTATGAAGTCCCAACTAGTCATTCTATGAGGGGCGGTTTGTTTATAATAAATGTGGAGCTCAAAAATGCACACGTCCTGGTGGCTCACTGGGTAACGCATTGCGCCGTTAGCTGCTCCTAACCTTATCTAGACCTCGTGGGTTCGATTCCCACAAGGTATGACTGTATATATATATATATTTTTTTTAGATTATTTATTCATTCCATATTAAAAAACTTTATGCTTTATTTCTTGTTGTTTTGTAAATAGTTTTCTTGTGTTTTTTTAATCTGGAATGAATAAAAAATAAAAAAAACGTTGTCCCATGTGGGAATTTAACCCATAAGGTTCGGAACGGCGAGCCAACGCTCTTCTCACTGAGCTATCGAGGCATGCTTGTCTGACAGGGTCCAGATTTATTTTAAACGAACCGCCCCTCATGAAATTCTAGCTATGCCTCTGTTGTCTGTAGTTATTTTGTATTTTTAAATAAGGGGCAGATAAGAATTATTTTTCTCCTTTCTGCACCCTTTTCATTTTTTATTCCCCCCCTCCCCCCTTTTGGATGAATTTGTTTTATTATAAATGAATGAATTAATTAATTTTTAAAAACATGCAGCGCTGGGGGTGTTGTTTCAGGGACGCGTTGGCTCAAACTTGTCATCTTCCAACATCTTCTGGCTCTCAGCGTATTCTATCGAGTGGAACAAGTTAGATGCTTTCCCACTGCTAGTTAGAATGACTCTCCGTCATATTTTGCAACACACTGAAACCTGCATTTATCAAATCTTTTTTTCATTCAACATTTATTTAAACAGATAAGTCACATTGAGCCTTAAAGACTCATTTACAAGTGAGATCTGTTGGACAGACAATAAAAGTGGTGAAAAATGACACAGGGTTTGGAGAAAAAAAAAATCCTAACACATTTTTGACCTTCAGAGGTCAAAAATGTGATAATGAAAAAAATCTCGCACACAAGCACATAATGATGCCGAAATTATGCAGAGGGCAGGGGAGGGGGACACAAAGGCGGTGAGCATGCCAGCCCATATTGCAGAGTTCAGATAGAATCACTCAGTTCATCCAGATCTGTGCACACTCATGCTGAAATGATGACAATGTTTATTCAGCTGGGCTTCTCTGAAAAGTCAGTGGAATTCCTCAGCAGAAGGGTTGGAATGGGTGAGAGCGTCAAGTTTACAAAACTTCTCAGGCGTGTTGAGATAAGACGGCCAGTCAAGGCCAGTCTGGGAGCCAAATGTCAGATAAACACGATTGTTTTGGGAACAGGCAGAACTTTAATGACATCTACCTTCAGTCCGTGTCGGTCCACTCTCTTCCGAAAATGTCCAAATTAAAATGACCAAACAAATGGAACGTGCCTCAGAAAATCCCCGAGATCTAATCCATTCAGCCAAAAGTCTGGATTCTCGAGACATGAACCAAGCCATCATGTAAGGCAGGCAGCCTGACCAGGTCCAGATTAGCCGCAAACGTCTTGTGTGTTGATAGACCAGGAACCAGTTATCATAAATCCAATTAAATACAGTATGCGTCCTTAAAGATCCACTGACGTAATCTTTGATCTTTGCATAAAATGGCACAAGATATATATCTTGTATCATTCAACTATGTTCGTTTTTGCAAACAAAATGATAAATTAATGAAAATTCCTTTCAAAGTGAGTTTAAAATTAAAAAACGTGTTTCTTCATGGGACATCCGACTACACGCGAATGCAACATCTGTGACGTAGGAAGGAGAACCAGTCTGCGTCTGCTAGGATAACTCATAACGCATTCTCTGCCAGATCGCCTTTTTTTGTATAACTTGAAAAATGCCGGTTATGTTGCATTTGGGTGTTCTAATATCATCAGTGAACAAGTGAGACATTTCACTTTCCCAAAAGATGTAAACCTTCGTCAAGAATGGAATAAATAAAGCTGCCCCCCCTCGGAGCTCCCTCACTTCCTGAAAAGGTAAGACTAAAAAAAATACGGGTGCAGACCTAAATTAGAACCTGCTGTTTCTTGTTCATCTAACATTCTGCTTCCCAAACTGAAGACAAATCGCTCAAATCTTCACTTAGATTGCTAAATTAGTCATTTTATTTCTTGTCCGCCATGAATATGTAAAAGGGGCGTTTTAAAGACGTCCTCCTTCCTACGTCACAGATGTTGCATTCGCGTGTAGTTGGACGTCCCATGAAGAAACAGTTTTTAATTTTAAACTCATTTTGAAAGGAATTTTCATTAATTTATCATTTTGTTTGCAAAAACGAACATAGTTGAATGATACAAGATATTTATGTTGTGCCATTTTATGCAAAGTTCAAAGATGATGTCAGTGGCCCTTTAAGATCCACAGATGACAGCAGAGATAGACACGTCATCAAGCCTTCCAAGTCGATGAGATATCCAGCTGTGTGCATGCCAACAGGGCAAATCGGCTTGCCTACAGCCTGTCTTCTCTTTAAAGAAATGTTATCAGTTGTGTTGAGGGACAAACTGACCAAATTGAAGTCCATAGTTATGAATCGGAAGATTTTGTAGAAGAGAGGCTCTCAGACAGTTTCACAGACAAGACAAAGCAAAAGCAAAGCGGAGACCGAGAGGAGACGTCCCGCCCTTGAGAAGAGCAAGTGGTGAAATGTTTAGAAAGCCAGACCACTTCCACACCGGCAAATTAGTCTTTCCTCTCTTATCAATTATGTCATCTGATTTCTCTTCGCTTGTGAAACCTTGTTCAGTCACATTCTGATGGTCATGGGCACTCATTTTGAAGCAAAAACAACACACGTTAGATATTAGCTTAGCTTAGCCTGCTATTGCTAACGCCTTCTGGACTTGAGCTCTACGTAATATCTACGTCACCATGCACTTACGTAGTTGTGTCGTAGCTTTTTCTGTTTGGGTTGAAACTGAAGCGGCCTCTTCAACCTGAACAGAAAAAGAAATGTGTCAGTGAAATGCTGTAATCCTATTGAAATATCGAAAATGTGCTTAAAACTCATATCATCGTTCTTGAATAAAAGTATACTGCGAGATAGGGCTGGGCGATATGGAAAAAAATTCATATCTCGATATTGTTGTGATATATCGCGATATACAATGTATATCTCGATATAATTTTCTTTCCATAAAAGAATAACAAAAATATATTTCTGAGTCAAAGCTTTGTCCCAGTTGTCACATAGCAACATTTATTAACAAACAGCTGTAACTCTACAAAATAAATGTCTAAAAAATGAACTATTTACATACATTACTTTATTTTTTAGACATTTATTTACACCTATTAAATAATAGTCCTCTTCAGCTGAGGGCAGCTGTGGCTGAGAGGCTAGAGCAGTCTCCTCCAATGGGAGAGCTGGGGGTTCAATTCCACCAGCAGTCACATGCTGAAGTGTTCCTGGGCAGTGGGCAACACTGAACCCCTCATTGCCTCTGATGTGTGTCCCATCAGTGTATGAATGTGATAAAGTACTGATTATTCTTTGTACAGTTCTAGTAGAGTGTTGTATGAATGGGTAAATGAAGACACAGATTGTGTTTTAAAGAGCTTTGAGTGTCTTGATAAGATAGAAAGGTGCTTTCACTTTAGTCAGTAGCCGTGTTTCCATCAAGGTTTCTAGCTGCGCAATTTGAAATAGCGCAGCAGAAAAGCTTAATGGAAACGGCAAATTGCGAGGTTACTTCCTGAATTACGCTAAAAAGTTTATACGCTCGCTTGAGGTGGTTTTTGGGATTTGAGATGCGCTAAACGACAAATGGAAACACATTTTCCGACTCATTTCTGACGTAGCGAAAATTCACGTCACGTGACGTTCAGCTGTTTCCGCTCCGGACAACATGTAACATCGCTAAAACTAGTTGGCATGACAGAATAAATACAACTCGCCCGATAGCAACACGTACCTGAAATATTCTCTCGATTTTGACGAGATGTGTGGCCGGGTTCTGTTTTCAACCGCTACTTCCTGTTTACTGTAGACATGCGCAGTGCTGACGTCTGACGTAATGACGCTGACGTCTGACGTAATGACGCTGTGCGCGGCTTGGTAGAAGCGCTTCAAGCCAGTAGATGGAAACACTTCTGATCTGCATTAATTTGTATTTACATATTTGCGAGGTAGCTCAAAATACGAAATGAAAATGGATGGAAACACAGCTAGTGTGTTTGTGAACTGCAGTAAATGTGAAGCCTCCACTCAGAAACGTGAACCGAGAGGCGGAGACATTGTTAAGTCGGCGGTTTGTCGTGTCGCTAAAGACACAGTCAGTCTCAGCTGTGGTAGAAGACGGCTAAAGCGTTAGCCATCTTGTTAGCCGCTAAGGACCGTATCTTTAGCAATATGATAAACTGCTGATTTATTATTGTCTCCAACTCTCTCTGCTCCTCTCATAAAGCTCTGTGGGTGCACGCACGGCTAAATGAGCTCAGACCCGTGGTTTGTTTTAAGGAAGCAGCAGGCTGTAAAAACACTCGGTTCTGCCGTTTCACGGTTCATGCTCCACTCCGCTGTTTAAATGGTGAAAAAGATTCGTAGTTCCGACCTTTCTTCGTGATTATTTTCAGCATCGTCTACAAAAATATTTTTTCTGCCCTCTTCTGACAATTTAAATCCAAACTAGCTCAGAAAGAACATTGTTTTTCCCCCTCAGCAGCTAGCGTCACTCTTCATATCTGCCGTGTTTACTTGTGCTGAAAGTCTCCGCGGCTCCACCCTCCTGCAGGCAGGAAGGAGGGGCTGGGTCTGTGTTTAGTGAAGGAGAAGGAGAAGGAGGGGGGCAAGTGGGAGAAAGCAGACAGCAGGAGGATTCTCGATATAAACGATATAGTCTCGTCTTATATCTCTTTAGAAAAAATCTCGATATTTTAAAAATCTCGATATATCGCCCAGCCCTACTGTGAGATATATCTATATCAAATTATTCCACATTTGATTTATTGTGTTGGTGTTTGGGGTAAGGCGTGTAGATCAATTACAAAACCTATTTTTGTTTTGCAGAAGAGAGTTATAAGAATTATAACCAGAAAACCTTATTGTCATCCAACAAGTATATTATTTTATCAGATGAAATTACTGAAGTTTTACGATCTGGTGGATTATAATATTTTGTTAATGATGTATAGAGCTCATCATAATGTATTGCCTTTGAATGTTCAGATGTATTTTGTTAAACGATTGAGTTGTTATAATCTCAAGGGAACTGATATCTTTGTTAAACCTAGGTATAGGACTAGTGTGAAAGGAAGGACTGCAATAGTTCAGGGAGTTAGGTTAGGAACGAAGAGGAAACTGACATTAAAGAAGCTAAATCAATACTTATAATACTATATTTAAAAGAAAGATCAAGAATAAATTGTTAAGGAAATTTGTTTAACGAAGACACGAGTTTAAATAGTAATTCTTGTGATTAAGGGAGTTAATGAGTTATACGGGGTTTTTTGTATTTAATGAAGTTGTTTGTTTGAATTGTTTGTTAGAAAATAAGGGGCAGATATAATAAGATTTTTTCTTCATCTGCCACCTTTCATTTTATATTTTAATTTTCTTGTTATCTGTGTGTTAAATTGTTTTATTTTGTGTCTTTTATTATAAAATTAATTAATCAATAAATGAAATGAAATGTACTTGTGTTTCAGTTGTTCCTGTCTGTTTGGTGCTGATTAAAAGAAGAAGCTCCTTAAGATTGAAAGCCTGATGTGGACCAGCAGGACCCAGAGCCTCTAATCATAGCGTGGAAGAGAAGACCCTTGGACCAGTCTGGTGGGAGACCAACTCAGTATGGAGGAGACCGATGTCAGGGTTTTGGTCTCTACAGTTCCTTTAAACAGTGAAGAGGATAAGAAAAACCTTACCAGGAACCCAGATTTAAAGACTCACAAAGACAATTCCAGCTCTTCAAAGACTGACGTTAATGAGGATGATGAAAAGGATAGTGAAATGACCAATCCTGACTCTCTGCTAAAGAACTCATCAGACTCTGAATCAGAACATGAAGACTTTACGAAAGACTGGATGGACAGCAGGGCTCCTGAATCAGAGGTTAAACCTGTCAACAAATCTTTGAGCTGCTCTGAGTGTGGTAAGCAGCATGTCAGTAACCAGTCTCTTCAAAGACACATGACAAGTCATTCAAAGTCATCCAGGAAAGTTCAAGAAAGGCCAAAATTAATAAGCAGTGATGACTGCGGTGAAGGATTTACTTTCAAAGCACATCTAAACTCACACGTTGAAGTCCACACAGAAGACAAACCATTTCTTTGCCAAATTTGTGGACAAAGATTTAGTCATAAGACAAATGTATACAGACACATGCGAGTCCACACAGGAGACAAACCATTTCCTTGTGATTTTTGTGGACAAAGATTTAATCAGAAAACAAATTTATACACACACATGAGAGTCCACGTTGGAGACAAACCATTTCCTTGTGATCAGTGTGAAAAACGATTTAGTCAGAAGACGCATTTAAACGCACACATGAGTTTTCACACAGGAGACAAACCATTTCCTTGTGATCTCTGTGGACAAAGATTCAGCAAGAAGACAAATTTAAATTCACACATGACTGTACACACAGGAGACAAACCGTTTCCTTGTGATGTTTGTGGACAAAGATTCAGCCGGAAATCAAGTTTAAACACACACATGAGAATCCACACAGGAGATAAACCATTTCCTTGTGATCTTTGTGGACAAAGATTCAGCCAGAAGACAAGTTTAAACTCACACATGACAGTCCACACTGGAGACAAACCATTTCCTTGTGATGTTTGTGGGCGAAGATTCAGCCAGAAGACAAGTTTGAACTTTCACATGACAGTTCACACTGGAGAAAAACCGTTTCCTTGTAATCTTTGTGGACAAAGATTTGTTCGTAAGACCAAGTTAAAGTTACACATGAGAGTTCACACAGGAGACAAACCATATCCTTGTGATCTTTGTGGACGAAGATTCAGCCTGAAGGCAAGTTTAAACAAACACATGACAGTCCACACTGGAGATAAACCGTTTCCTTGTGATCTTTGTGGACAAAGATTTAGTCGCAAGACAAGTTTAAACACACACATGAGAGTCCACACAGGAGATAAAAAGTTTCTTTGTGATCTTTGTGGACAAATATTTAGTCATAAGACAACTTTAAACTCACACATGAGAGTCCACACGGGAGACAAACCGTTTCCTTGTGATCTTTGCGGGCAAAGATTTAGACAGAAGACAAGTTTAAATACACACATGAGAGTCCATACAGGAGACAAACCGTTTCCTTGTGATATTTGTGGGCAAAGATTTAGTCATAGGACAAGTTTAAATTCACACATGAGAGTCCACACAGGAGCAAAACCATTTCCTTGTGATCTCTGTGGACAAAGGTTTAGTCATAACACAAGTTTAAGCAGTCACATGAGAGTCCATACAGGAGTGAAAACTTTTTAACTATCGTAGGCCATGAGATACAACTGGTATCTTATCACCCAATTCAAATTTATTTGGATTTTGTAAAATATATTTTGTGACAATTTCGAACATGTTCCCAAACTATGATTTGCTCTTAGCTTTTTAAGAATACTTTAAAAAAATAAAATAAAATAAAAAAACTTTAGATCACAATTTGGACTATAGATGTTGGTTCTAAATTACTGGTTCGGTGGTTGTGCAATATGCATTCATAAAGATCACAGAAATATTGGGTAAACTGAAAAAGAACAGAATCCGTGAATTTACTATTCAATCTGAATAAGTAAGTTAATTAAGGATAAAGAGGTCAGCTTAATACTGACCCCTGTTAAAATCCTTTAGTTACATCTGGGTGGCACTATACAGTATGTGTTTAAAGACACAATATATGGTCTCCCTCATGTTCCCTTCACAACCAATCAAATACCTTGTATTTTCAACCAGACCCCATGAAATGTTGTTCTTGTAATTTCTGAGGGAATTGTGATTTAATTAATTAGTTAAGAGTTTAATGTAACAAGTTTCTCATGCAAATGAACTAATTGTGTTTTAATAAGACTAACCTGTATAGGTTTTTTAAATTACTGTCATTCCTATAAGCTAACTAATGTTTACATCACATCATAACATCAAAATATAGATGAAACAATGTCAGAATTGCCCAGGTTAAACTCCAACTTTACTGTTGTATTAGGCTGCTTTTATACATGAAGCTAAAACTACCAGACACCATCCTGCACCTAACTCAAGTAGTTTGCGTGCCCTTAGTGCGTTGCCACAAAGAAACCTAGTACTGTACAGGATTTGTCCCATGACCTATTAAAGACCCACAAGAGGTCACACAGAACTAAAGATTTAGTTCTCCTGTTTGTTGTTAAATAGTCTGTGGGGTGTGGAGGTTTGTGGTCTGTTACCACAGTTACTGTCCACATCTGTAGGTTGTGTATTCTGAATGTTGTTTAGGCTTTTGTCAGGGGAAACGTGTATGTACCGTATGTGTGATACAGTAGTCCCTCGCTACTTTGCGGTTCGTTTACTGCAGACTCGCTCTATTGCGGTTTTTCGAAATAAGATTGGACATGACACACAGCTGGCTGATTGATGAATGAGCCACATGATTGACATGGAATCTTTATTTAAAATAAATTAATTTTAAATATTTAGTACCTGCTGCACCTTTGTGCAGCCCTTACTGCAGGATAAACTTCCTGCTGCAGCTGATCAGCTGTTCTGCATGCAGAGCTGAGAAGTGGACGTGGCCAAGAGCGTTTTCAGGTGGCAAAGAGCAGACGAGGTAAGGAGCTGAAATCATGACATTCTGTGCTCTTTTAGAACTTTAGAGTTTAGAAACATTGTTTAGAATATTTCAAGAGTGTGGCAAGGGTTTAAAACGCCTTTACTGTATATAAATATAAATACTAAAATAAACAACTACTTGCTACTTGTACTACTATTCCTACTTTGCGGTTTTTCACTTATCGTGGGGCTTCAGGGTAAAGATCCCCAACGATAAATTAGCAGCTACTGTACTTCATTATATAATTATCATTATGTGTGAGCCATCTTGTCTTATTATGGGTCATTTGATCTGAATGGGTTGTTATTATAATGCTTTGGTTTCACTGTGTAACCGCTGGCTAGACAATTATCATGCCCTGATAATGAACCTCGAGGATGTTTTTTTTTATTTTTTATGTGAGAATAATCTTTTTAGTAGCTGCCTGGGTTTGGTTCTGTAAACAATAGGACAAGACTAGGATCAGAACCAAGGCAGAGCCAGCATTGGGAGTTCTGTGTACTTGTAATGCAATGACTGTATTCTGTCTGTTCCTCCAAAGCTTTGTGTTATTAGATCTGATGAAATCTACACCTGATCGTTTGAGAATCAGTTTTTTTCTATGACAGCTAGGGCTGCATGATATTGGCAAAACTTTTATCACAATATATTTCTTAATTTTGGTCTATAACTATATAATTCCTGTATCGATATAAGCAATATAAAAGCCTAAGAAAAACTGTACAAATAAATTAATGTTCACCTGGGACACATTGGCTCAAACTTTTATTGTGCTTCATCTTCTGACTCAGCATATTCTAGAGTGGAAACTCTTCAGATGGTGGAACAAGTTAGATGTGTTCCCACCGGCACAACTTGCAGGAAACCTGCAGTTTATCTGATCTTAGATAGCTGAACCACTTCTACACCTTCAGATTAGTCTTTTCTCTCAACAGTTGTCATCTGCTACAGTCATAGGTACTCATTTTGAAGAGAAAACATACAGTGCCTTGGAGCTGACTCCTGGACTTGAGTGCTGCGTAACATCTACATCACCATGCGCTTACGTAGTTGTGTCACAGCTTTTTGTGTTTGGGTTGAAATTGAAGAGGCCGCTTCAACCCAAACAAAAAAAGAAATGTATCAGTGAAACACTAATCATATCAAAATATCAAAAATGTGCTTTAAACTCATATTATCACTGAATAAAAGTATATCATGACATATATCGATTAGGGCTGAACAATTAATTGCATTTGCAATAAAATCGCAATGTGATAAAACAAGGTTTACTAATCGCGAAGGCTGCAATTTGATTGTTCACATGACCTGGTTAAGTGACTTGTGAGTGAGTGGAGCAAACCAGAGCAGAGAGCGGGAGAAGTCAACACTGCACTTTAACCAGTTGCACAATGACGTCAGGCTCGACAGAAGCTGATAAATCTGAAAGTTTGGTACCAAAGAGGAGCAGCACGTGCGTTGATGGCTATAAAAAAAACAAGACGCTGTGCATGAGTTTTTTTTTAACATCTAAAAGATTTAATAAGAACAGATACTAGTTTATTTTGTGTTCACTGAGTTTGAATTCCCAAAAAACAACGAGTTGGTTAAAGCAGATTCTCTTTATGTTTTTTGCACTTTATTTTTTTTATGATGTTACTGGCTGGAAAGCATTAAGTTAAAAAAATGTATATCTAGTTTTTTATATTTATTTATTAACTGTCATGTGAAGTTCAGACAATAGTTAGAAAGTTCACTTAACATGTTTACTATTATGTTTATGAAACAAGAAAAAATAAAAATGGTGAAAAGAATAGGCATAGATTTTTTTTGCTTTATTGTAACCTCTGCTTTAAATAAATCTGACATTGTTTATTATAAAACAGATTGATTTATTGCTTCTGTTTGTTGAAAAATACTTGAGAAGATATTAAAAAAATAATCACGTTTTAAATCGCAATTTATAGAAAAAAAATTGCAATTAGATTATTTTCCTAAACCGTTCAGCCCTAATATCGATATCAAATTATTGTCCAGCCCTAATTTTTTAACCTATTCCCTGTATACAAAATTAACCTTCAAAGGTAATAATGGTTTACTTTATCTTAACCAGTAGTTTTTACTTAGTTTGTGTGTGTACATATTCCTAAATTTGTTTTTGTTTTTTTGTCTTTTGAATGAGAATGGAAAAATGCTAGATTTAAAATCCACCACGGACCTTGTCAGTTGTAAAGCAAGTAGTTGCAGTTTTTATCTGAATAACTACAAATTGAAACCATAACTGTGCTGTTGCTGCCAAATAACTGTTGGAAATCATAATCAAAGTGTTGTCACCGTGAGTTTATTTTCTGACAATAGACCAATGTCTTGATTATTATTTTTATTTTGTTAGTGTGATTAAAATGTTGTTTTTAAACGGTGACAAAAGTTATTTTACATTTTATTAATTAGGGTAAAATAATAAAAATAGGCAGATTTTATTTTTCAATGTAATGGTTAGCCAAGAAAGTACCTTTTTATTGTTTTACAGGCTTTAAAATAACAGCCTCTTTCTCACTAATGGCATGCCAACCTAAAAAAATGCTACATTGGCTAATTTTAGATGTCTACACTAGGGATGCACTGATCCACTTTTCTTTTTTTTTTTACTTCCGATCCGATACCTAAATCTGGATATCAGCCGATACTGTTCCGATATCATCATCATTATTGATTTTTTATGATGCTGCTCTCTCTGTAGACAAGTACAGTTTGTACAAATATATGCATGCATGTCCAAAAAGGCAACTTGAGGTAAGTTTTATTAATGTTGGATAAGTTTCAAAGTTGGAATTAAATCCTGCTAACACAAAACATGTTTGTTTATTTTTTATTCCTAGCTTTAAAGTGGATATTAAAGTGATTAAATGGCTTTAAACATCTGCTAAGTTCATGGCATAAACCAACACAGACATGTTCCTGTTTTTAGTATTTTACATTGCTTTATAATGTAGCTGTTTTTTAATGTATGATTTTCTTGTATTTTTCAATTCATATGCTTTTTTATGATTGTCTACTGCTGTACTGATAAATATCTCCTAGATAATCTCCTAGACAGTAAACTATATCTTGACTGCGAGTATTCAATCAAGCTGCGAAATCCTTTGTTTTCAACAGCTGATATCTGTTGGTCATCAATTACGATGAAGTTTAGCAACTTCTTGGTAAACATTCGAGCTCCATGGCTTTAGCGGTGTGTTCTTCGTGTTCAATCCAAAGCAGTCAGTCTGATTTCAGTCAGCTGCACTCAGTCTGACCCTCCTCCGAGACGGGCAGACTGAGCGGGGCAGATTGAGTGCGGCTGACCAAAATCAGACTGCCTGCTTTGGATTGAACGAGAAGAACACACCGCTGAAGCCACAGAGCTTGAATTTCCAATGTAAAACTAAACTTGACTGCGGTTTAATGTGGTGCTTTGTTTATTTAAGTTTGTCATATTGCAAGTTGTGATCAAGTTTCCTCCTCTCGGTACAGCGACTCTGCAGACATCGCACGTTGCTGTCTTGCTTTGTGGTGTTTTTAGTGTAAAATACTTCCACTTAGTGGACATGCTTTGATGAAAAGTTGGTTTGCCGTTAGCCACAGTTGTGCTGCTCAGTCCTCACATATTTACTCATGTTGTAGCTGGCTGCAAACTATGAAATGGATTTCCTGAATGGGAGGTGGGTCTTATTACTCTGGTTTCATGAGACACACCTCCATTCAGGAAATCCATTCCATAGTTTGAAGCCAACGTGCAGAGCAGCCGGCAGGGTTTCAGCAGACACAGACATGCTTCATGGATCAGAAATCTCTGCAGGTTGGATCGGAAAAATCCGATATGTAAATTTTGCTGGTATCAGAGCCTGATACCGGATTGGATCGGCCCCATCCCTAGTCTACACTTTTGCACAACACTGTTGTTTAGTTTGTTGCCATTTTCTAAACTGAACGATTCCTGCATAAAAACGGTGACAAACTAAACTAGTGATGTCGTGCTAATGTGTTGATTTATTAGTAGCTCATGTAGCATTCTTTCACAGCAGAATGTTGTTGACATGGAGTTGTTTTATAAAGAATCACATTGGCTGACACAACAAATGTTGGTAGAGAATGAGATGCCATCCCACATCAGTGTATGACCAAGCTGGTGAGCAGCATGAAGAGGTGCCAGGCTGTGTATGGTTCTTCCACATGCTTCTGAGAGTCCAATTTGTTAAATGAGTAAGTTAAGTTGTCAACATGTTTTGTTTCTTAGGACTTATCAGTTGAATTCAATAAACAACACCAGACAAGAGTCAACAGCAGAATGAGATGTTTGGTATTGTCAGAGAATATTTGACAAGTTTTACAAGCGCACCTATCATACACTTGTTCATATTGGCTTTTAATTACCGGTAGTTTAATTTTGCCTTATGTCATATGCATGCTATTTTATCTTTTGTGTTTTTATCTTTTATCGTGTGTTTTTACGTCTTGTATTCTGTAAAGCAATTTGTTGTTTCTGACCTGTAACAGGTGCTATATAAATTAAGTTTACTTACAACAAGCTTTTTGATTTAATATCAATCATTCTTGAAAGTGCATTACATGTATCAAGTTTCATACTTGATGACGTATAAGCTTTTGTTTTATTTGGCTGTATTTCTTTATTTTACTTTTGTTTTCAATACAGTAAAACTTGTGATCGTGAAATAGTTAGCATCCTGGTAATTTGAGTGGAATGCACTGATTTATTTTCAATAGATCAAATCATCTTAATTTTAATTGGAGGCCTAATTTTGAGAATCTTACATCAATTAACATCAAATTGCTAGTGCCCTACTTCAAGTCCAAATTTTTAGTTTACATATGAAAAAGTGACGAGTATAGAACACGTATGTCAAAGTGGCGGCCCGCGGGCCAGATCCGGCCCGCAAAGCAAATATTTATGGCCTCCTGGATGATATTTAATAACTATTAGAGCCGGCCCGCAAGCCACAGAACACCGGCAGCAGGCTCTCAGCTGTTAACAAGGTGAAATGTCCGCTGCTGAGCTTCATTCTAACTCCGGCAGAAGTGGTGGAGGTGGGGGGTGGGAGGAGTGACGATATTCCAATGCGCAGCAACACTTTCCTCAGCCCTCCCCATCTTGTATTCTCACAGACATAGTCTCGTGAGTTTTGGGTACGGTGACTCACGAGACTTTAGGACAGCAGTGGAGCTATCGGTGCGTGAGAGCGCTGTGGAGTGAATGTCAGTACGCAGTAAACATGGATGCAAAACTAGCGAACAAGCAAACGAAAACTTATTATTTTCACACAGAGTGGGAGGAGGAGTATTTTTTTGTTTATTCTAATTCGAAGTCTATTTGCCTCATCTGTAATTCGAGCGTTGCCTTACCCAAAAAGTGTAACTTGGAGCGGCATTTCAAGATGACGCACAAACGGTGAGACAGCTGTCCCTCCTAAAAGTTCTTTACGGACTCAAAGTGCGGGAGCTGAAACAAGCTTGCAGCACAGCAATCGATCTTCACTCAGCCCAGCACAAAAGGTAAACTGCTACGATCGCCTCCTACCGTGTTAACCGCATCCTGGCTCAACATAAGAAGTCTTTCAGTGATGGAGAAGTTATGAAAGAAGCGTTTATTATTCTGCATTATTCACCTGGATTATTGATCATAAATCAGGATGGTATTCTGCATTATTCACCTGGATTATTGATCATAAGTGTTTATTGAGGCTTTATTTAATATTTTATTTAATTCATTTATTCATTCATTTAAAAGAGACAAAATAAAACAAATTCATCAAAATAAAAACATTGAATGAAAAGAGTGCAGAAAGAAGGAAAAAAAACATATCACCAATATAATAAACATTGAACCAGTCCGGCCCTTGGCTTGTAGCAAATTTGTTTTTTTGGCCCTCGGTGTATTTGACTTTGACACCCCTGGTATAGAACATAAAAGAAAAAAAAAGAAAAATATTGTTTCTGCTTTAATCCCTTCCTTAAATATACTGCCTGTACTTCTCTTTCAAAGTCTGATGAGGAGGAAGAGAATGAGTAGGAGAACGAATAAATTCCACTCCAGCAGCTCCTGAAAGAGTCTGCCTCTGCAGTCTACACTTATCTAGAGTGTTGGACATTAATAAACATCTGCATCAAACATCATATGGCTATTGGTTTTTACAAATTGTGCCTGTAAAAAAAATATCTCACTAGTACAGGTGCCGGTGGTTGATTGTCTATTGTTGTTTCTGTTGTCCATTGTTGTCATCATTCTTTGTTGAAACCAGGTCTCTCTTGTAAATGAGTCCTCAAGGCTCAATGGGATTAACCTGTCTAAATAAAGGTTGAATGAATGGTTCAATGTGCGGTAAAAGATGCCCTGTTTTCCCCCACTTGAGCACCTGCCCCCCAAAATGTCTGTGCAGAACGCCCTCCTGCCTCAATGACTATCGTCCAGTAGCACTCACCCCCATCCTGATGAAGTGCTTTGAACGGCTAGTCATGAAAAGCATCACATCTGTCCTCCCTGCCTCCCTGGATCCCTTCCAATTTGCATACCGACCTAATCGCTCAACCGACGATGCCATCTCCTCTGCCCTCCACACAGCTCTCACACATCTGGACACGAAGGACTCTTATGTTAGAATGCTGTTCATCGACTTCAGCTCGGCATTCAACACCATCATCCCCCAACAGCTCATCCATAAACTGGACAGTCTGGGGCTGAACACCTCAATGTGTAACTGGCTGCTAGACTTCCTGACCGGGAGACCACAGACAGTACGGATCGGGAGTAACACATCTAGCACCATCACATTGAACACAGGGGCCCCACAAGGATGTGTGCTGAGCCCCCTTCTATTCACCCTGCTAACACACGACTGCACACCATCATACAGCTCCAACCACTTCATCAAGTTTGCGGACGACACAACAGTGGTGGGTCTCATCAGCAACAACGATGAGACGGACTACAGGAACGAGGTGAGCCGCCTGGCCTTGTGGTGCGGACACAACAATCTCACTCTCAACGTGGAGAAGACAAAGGAGATTGTTGTGGACTTCAGGAAGAGGGATGCCCAACATGCCCCTCTGACCATCAACAGCACCACAGTGGAGAGAGTGGACAGCACCAAGTTCCTGGGAGTGCACGTCTCAAAGGACCTGTCCTGGAGCAGGAACACTGCATCACTGGTCAAGAAGGCTCACCAGCGCCTCTACTTTCTCCGCAAGCTGAAAAGGGCTGGAGCTCCAACCCCCATCATGTGCACCTTCTACAGGGGTGCCATAGAAAGTGTCCTGACCAGCTGCATCACGGTGTGGTTTGGTGCATGTACTGCATCCTGCCGAAAGAGCCTCCAGCGCATCGTGAGAGCAGCTGAGAAGATTGTCGGCACCTCCTTGCCCTCACTACAGGACTTACACAGCAACCGCCTCACTCGGAAAGCCCTCTGCATGGCAGGTGATCCCACACACCCACTACACAGCTGCTTCAGCCTGTTGCCATCGGGGAGGAGACTGAGGAGTCTCCAGGCTCGAACCAGCAGACTGAGAGACAGCTCTGTTCATCAGGCAGTCAGGATGCTTAACACTCTGCCAGCTCTGCCCTCCCTCCCACTTGTACTGCCTTAATCACAAAAAACTTTCACACATTACCACACAACACAAAGTTTTTAACACTGGACTCTGTGTCATCAATACGGGTCATTCACTCAACTCACGGTCATGTGCTCATTCAGTTTGCACTACTTCTCATATTTGCACTAATGTTTGTATTACATTACTGCCTATAGTCATACTACTGTCAAAGTGACCGCAGCAGAAGTGAGAGGTAGTCTCAGAAGGATCAATCCTCATAAAGCCACGGGTCCAGACAACATCCCAGGGAAAGTTCTGAAGGAATGTGCGGACCAGCTCTGTGAGGTGCTGGCTGACATCTTCACCACCTCACTTGCACTGGAGTCAGTTCCCACCTGCCTGAAGACCGCCACCATCATCCCAGTCCCAAAAAGCTCCACAGTGACTGGTCTGAATGACTATAGACCGGTGGCCCTCACCCCGATAGTCGCTAAATGTTTTGAGAAACTGGTCATGTCCCACATCAAGACAGCCGTCAACATCAACGAGGACCCTCATCAATATGCATACCGTGAGAACCGATCAACAGAGGACGCCATCTCCTCTGTGGTCCACACTGCTCTCACCCACCTGGATCAGAAGGACTCATACGTGCGTCTGCTCTTTGTGGACTTCACATCTGCCTTCAACACCATGATCCCCCAAACTCTGATAGACAAACTATCTACACTTGGACTAAGCCCCTCTATTTGTAACTGGGTACTAGACTTCTTAACAGACAGACCACAGTCCGTGAAGATCCACAACTTCTCCTCCTCCACCATCACCCTCAGCACTGGCTCTCCTCAAGGATGTGTGCTGAGCCCTCTTCTGTTCACTCTGCTCACATATGATTGTACAGCCACACATCCAGGCTGTCATATTGTTAAGTTTGCAGATGATACAGCTGTGGTGGGATGCATCACAGATAATGATGAATCCAGCTACAGACAGGAGGTGGAACATCTGGAGAGCTGGTGCAAAGAGAACAACCTTCACATGAATGTGAAGAAGACGAAGGAGATGATTGTGGACTTCAGAAGGAACAAACACACCCACACCCCACTGTATATAGGTGGATCTGCGGTGGAGGTGGTCTCCAGCTACAAGTACCTGGGTGTACACTTGAATGATAACCTCAGCTGGAGCAATAACACCACCAGCCTGATCAAGAAAGGTCATCAGAGACTCTACTTCCTCAGACGGCTGAGACGAGCCGGTCTGAGAAGCTCAGTCCTCACCTCGTTCTACAGGTGTGCAGTGGAGAGCGTCCTGTGCTCCAGCATCAACGTGTGGCATGGAGGCTGCACAGTTGCAGAGAGGAAAGCTCTACAAAGAGTGGTGAAGGCTGCACAGAAGTCTGTGGGAGTCAGTCTCCCCACCATCACAGACATTTACACCTCCAGATGCAGAAAAAGAGCCACCTGCATCATGAAAGACCTCACTCACCCAGCACACTCACTCTTTGCACCACTCCCCTCGGGACGGAGGTTGAGGAGCATCAAATGTAGAACCACTAGACTGAGGAACAGCTTCTACCCTGAGGCTGTCAGACTCATGAATAAATAAATAATAAGAATAAACACTGCAAAATGTCACATCATGTTGATACTGATCTGTTTCTTGTTGCTGCGTTCATCTGTGACCATCTGCTCATAATGACTCATGTTCGTGCTGCTGTTTATAATGATGTTTTTCTACTACATTAGGGCTTAGTGTATTACTAGCTGATGTCTCTCTTAGTTAATCCTAGATGTTATTATTGTTTTTCTCTTGCATTTGTTGTTGGATGTAACTGGGACCCTGTGTACATAATCTCGTTTTCAACACATGTACTACATGCGGTGCAAATGACAATAAATTCTCTCTGACTCTGACTCTGACTCTGACTACTGTTTACATTTACTGTTGACATTTATTACTACTGTTTACATTTATTACTACTGTTTACATCTAGACTTTTTATATCTACACTACTGCTGATATACAGTA